>JAODAL010005257.1:0-145937 GCA_025379985.1 Phyllomedusa bahiana
AAAAACTTTTTTCCCCCCCCCCCCCCCCAAAAAGGAAAATTTTTTTTATGAAAAAAGAAATTTTTTATTAACAACGAGAACAATTTTAATTAATGTTAAATTGCGCAAATGAACCCTTCCCTTTTATTTTAAAAGGGGGTTTGATTTTAGGACACCAAAAGAAAAAAAACCGGGGGAAATTTTGGGTTTCAGGTTTGTTTTTTGGGGGGGAAAAAAAGGTTTTTTAGGAAAAAAAAAAAGTTTTCCCCCGGGGTTTTGGCAAAAGTAAAAAAAATTTACATTTTGAGGGGGTTTTTTTTTAACACCCCAAAAAAAAAATTTTTTTTCCGGGGGTTTTTAAAAAACCCCCCGGGGGAAAAAAACGAAAAACCCACCCCAAAACCCCCCGGTTTTCCCCCCCAAAAAAAAAACCCCCCCCAAAAAGGGAGTTGTAAAAACCCAAAAAAAACGGAACAAAAACCCCCAAAAAAAAAAAAAAGGGGGGCAAAAAGGCGCCAGGGCCCGGGGCCGCCCCCCCCCCCAAAAAACTTTGGGAAAGGGCCCCCAACAGCAAACCCCCAAAAAACTTTTAAAACTTTGACACTACAAATGGGGGGGAAAAACCCCCCTTTTCCAGTAAGACTAGTCCCCGTGTCCCGGGGTTTTTTCGGGGTATAAGTCCCCTGGCTCTGTTTGGGTTATCTTCCCTTTGCAGGATCCCTTTTTTTTCCCCTTTTTTCCCTGTAAGGCTCTTGAAAAAGGGTCAGTCGTTACATTTCCGGGGACAAGGGGTTCTCCGGGGTACGATGGCCCCCGCCCCCTGAACACCCGCTCTGAGCCACACTACTGGCGGGCAGGGGCAGCTTTCCACTGCAAACTCGGCAAGTTGCGGCAATCCCAAATTTTGGTGCCAGTAGTCAGCGGATCTTTAACGAGGGGGGAGGCTGTCCAAGTAGGCCACAACCTGTTGGTTAGGGACTCCCCCCAGGTCCCCGCTGCTGTGTGGCACTGCCTCCTCACTAGGCGGGTGAAGGAAGTGCTCATCAGTGATCCGACTTAGGTTTTACTATGATGGAGGGGGTTCGGGCCCCCTCCCCCCCACCTTCTCCCAGCACCCGGGGGCAGTAGTACGTGAGGGGGGGAAAACCCCCCGGTCGACCTGTCAGAGGGGGGCGATGCCGAACAAAGGCATGGGCCAAATGAAAACGGGGATTTTCCCTATAGTATTTGATTTTTGTCCCCCCTCTCAAAAGTGGGGAAAAAGGTTTCCCTTTTTGGGGCCCGGTAGCGGGGGGTCCAATAGGGGGTGGAGACCCGGGAAGTCACCCCTTCCCGGTTGCTGACTATTCGGCTGCCCTAGCCAGGCAAAAAAGGGGATGCTGCGGGCCCTCTGCAAAAGTGACCCGAGGGGCTCCCTGCCCCCAATTTCCCTGTATACTGCCCGGTGCTTGGGGGTCTTCTCCCTTTGGTTTTCCCCTATCTCCTTTCCACCTCCCCCAGCTGTTTCCTTGCTCCTTTTTTGTCACCTGGGTAAAATCCCCTTATTTCCCAGCAATGCTTTCCCAAAAATTGTCCCCTCCCCCCCCTTTCCTCATTTCCCAGTCCCCCAAGGGATATGTGGCCACGAGATGTAGTGCCACATTCCATCCCCCCCCAGACAGATTTTTCGCATCTGTTCCGGAAACATGAAGCAGGGGGAATGCGTTATTCATCCCGTAGTTGGCAAATTGACAAAAAAATGTCCCCTCCTCGAAGGGCCTAAAAAAAGGGCCCAGGTGCCCACGAAATGAGCTCCCACTGGCTGACATCAAGTTACACAGGGGAGTACTTCTGTCTCCCGGGAAATCAAAAAAAAATGTTAAGGGCCTTTTCTTTTTTCCCAAAACAGTGGGGCCAACATGTGCGGGGCGGGAAATTCCAGGGGGGGAAACATCGATATCAGGGGTTTTGTTGGGGGAGGCCGTTCTGCCGTTTGAAAACTCGAGGGGGTTTGTTCTGGCTTTGTAAGAAGGATAAAGGGGGCATGCACAGTTTCCTGGCCATTTTTAAAATTTCTGCTAAAAGTTTCGGGGGAAAAGACTTCGGGAAACCTTTTTCCCAAACCATTTTTGACCCCTTTGCCCCAGGGCAGGGCGAAAGGGACCATCCCCCCTCGGTGCGCGCGGACCCCAATGTTCCCCCCCATTGCCCGTCCCCAGGGGTTCCGATTTGCAGGGGGCGGGAAAAAAGCCCAAAACATCGTTTTCTTTCGGCATGAGCGGAGATTTCCCTCCCCTGGTTGACTTCCCCCGCCGACCCCCCGCCAGGGAAAACCCCCCTCCGGGACCCCCCCCCGCGTCCCCCCTACCCCCCATTATTAAAAGGGAGCAGTATTTGTGGAGGTGAAAAAAATGGTGGTGATGGTGGAGGAGAGGAGGGGAAACATTGGGGGCGGGTTTGGCAGCATTTTGAAAACGTGGAGGAGAAGGGGCTTTCCCCGCCCAAAGTTGTTGGTTGCCTGGGCGGAAGCACATTCACCCAGGGGGCCCAAAAAGGACATGTACTGGCCCTGCCGTAGTTACAGCTCCAGACATCCGGGGTGTGTCCCTTTGGGAAACAAACCGTAAGCTCGGGACTCCCCACCTTCTTTTTTAATTTTTTTTTTTTTTTAATTTTATAAAGTGCGGGTTTCTCCCTTTTTTTGGAAAAAAGAATTACGGTTTGGGAACTTCCATCTGGGTTTTCGCACAAGCCATTAGTTCTTGAATGGTGCAGAGTCCCACCCTTTTAAAAAAGGGAAAGGGGACTGCAATACCAAAAACTTACGGGGAGCACCGGGCAGCTGTTTGCACCTTGGAGGGTTGGAGGTTTTGTTGTCTCTTTGCAATCGCCCTCGCTGAAGGGGAATGTGGCGCCGGGGTTTTTGCGAGGAGAAAGGAGCATTTTGGGCCCGGGAGTGATGTAAAAGGAAAAAGCTCCCTTCTCCCAAGAGGTGGGGGAGCCTTTTGACTGGCTGAAATTGGCATGAGGCCACTGGGCGCTCCTGCTGCTGCTGTTGCTGGGGCAGCAGGATGGCCCCCCCCAAAATTCTGAGCCGTTTCTCCCAGGAAGGGGATGGTGACGTTTGCATGTGTTGACACGGGGCCCTTTGGGGGCCAACGTTAGCCCCCGGGGGCCCCGCTTGACTTTTGCCCACAGATTTTTCATATCCCATATTCGGCCCCTCTGGTGTCTTAGAAAGAACTCCCAACCCGCCGGGTATGGGAAATTTTCCCGCCAACGCCCCGCACTGAGGGACTATTTGCCCCGTTTCCTCGCTGAGCCCCTGTGCCCCCTACTTTTTTGGCCCTGCAAAGGGGTTTTTTTTACCCCGGGGCCCGCTTGGTTTCCTAAAACCTCAAAATTGTGTTTTCCCTGCGGATTTCAGGGCCCAAACACAAAACCCCTTGCGGTGGGGCTGTTCCCTGACGCGAAAGCTGACACCCTCTTCTCCTGCATGTTGAAGCCCTCCCTAAACCCGGCTCCAAGTGCGGTATGTACATCTTTCTCTTTTGGGGTTTCATCGTCATGCTGTCCTATCACCGGTTTTGGGGTTTTCCGGGGTAAACCTTCAAAACAGGGACCTCCCCGGGCCACTCCCCAACTTTTAAAACTTTGCCCCCTCCTGCAAGAAGCGGGGGATATTGGCCCCATTTTTTCGCGCCAAAGTAGCTGCGGCTCCCCTCCTAAAATTTTTTCATCCCGCTATTTAGGGGCGCTGAGCCAAGCCCAAACCTTGTAGTTCTCGGGTTTGGGGGCCCGGGGGGAACAGAGGCGGTTGAGGAAAAGGTGGGGGCCCGTTGACCCCCCCCCGGGGCCCAATCCCAAAACCCTAAGGGTTGTGCTGAGGTTCCCCGACTCTTTGGGGGGGGTTGTCAGATGTCATCTGGGAGGAAGGGGGATAAACCTAGTAAACCCAAATCAAAAACCCCTTTGGGGTTTTGCTGAAAACACACGGCCGCTAGAGGGACAGTGGCAGTTGTGGCCTCCCCGGAGGGGACCCCTGCTGGGGGCGCCCCCTTGCTGTGCTGCGACCGGGGGCCTGTTCCAATAATGTTTGTGCATCCCACTCGCCCGGGGAGAGGTGCCCCTCTCTGTCGACATAATGTTTGTTCTAAATTTTACAGACACTGTTTGATGATGATATCTGTATATGATAAAAAATACACCCTGTTTTTGGAAATCAAATTTAACCCGTAAAAAGCTTTGGGGAACCTTGGGGTATTTAAAATTTCGCTCCCCAAAAGGGGCCCGGGAAAAAGTACTTGTATGTGTCGTTTTTAAAAACCCCTGTTTTGTTTTTTCTAAAAAGTAAAAAACACAAAAAAAAGGGTTTAAATTAAACCTTCGGACGGGGGAATTGGCCCCAGGAAAATTTTATTTATTTTGGCGTTGAAAAAGAGGTTTTTTTTGTCGCCCCACCAGCAAAACCAAAAAGCTTAATTAACCCCCGGATGTTTAAATTTTCGCAAAGAATTGAGCCCCACAAAAAGGGAATTTGTAGCGTGTTACAAATTGCGTGTTTTTTTACGCCCCACAAACAAGAGATCAGTTGTAATTTAAAACCCTTTGCTTTTGAAATTAGGGGTACAGGAAAAAAGTATATTTTTTTTGGGGTTTTAAAAGACGGTTTATTGGGGGGCAGCCCCACCGCCAAAAAAACGCTTTAAATTTAACCCCTGGATGTAAAATTTTGCAAAGAAATTTAGCAGCCCCAAAAAAGAAGTGGGATTTGATTTTAAAACGCTGTTTTTATTTTTTTTACAACAGGAAAATGGGTTAGATCCCACTTGGTATTGAAAGTATATTTCAGCTGCAGTTGGGCGCACCTGGATTTTTTAACCAATTCCCCAAAAAAAAAGAAAAAGAACATTAAGGGGAAAAAAGTCTTTTGAGGGCAAGCTGAGACCCCCCCACAGAAAACGCTATATAAAAATTAATTCTTCCCTAAGGCTATCAGCCGGGGCAGCACCTTCCCTGATTTAGTTTTTGGTTTAGGGGGTTGAGCCTTTCCCCGGTCGCGCCCGGAAATTATATAGTGCGGGGGACGTCACAGAATTCCCCGCCAGTCTTCCCGTTTTGGGGTTTTACCCCCTGCCCTGTCATGAAGGGGTATGTTTTCCTCCCGGTGGGTTTGCCCCCTGTAGGCCATGTGCTCGCAGCCAAATTTTTTCAATCAAAAAAACACACTTCTTCACCCGAAGTACCCCAAAAATTTTGACCCTTGTTCCGAAAAGGGAAATTTTCCCTTTAAATTCTTAAAAAGAATTTTTACTTCGTTTGAACAAATGCCCACTCTAAAAATTTTGAAGCATAGAAAAAACCCTTTTCTTTCCACCTTTTAAAAATTGTTTTTTAGAGGTTAAAAAAGTCTTATTTACAGACCCACCCCAAAAATTTTTCAGGCCCTTCTCAAATGAAAAAATCGTACGGTATTAAAAATATGGGGACTTAAAGGGCGCATGTATGAATGTGGCTTTCACCGTATTGGCGTCTTTACTAGTGATAAAAGGTTTTTGTCAACTTCGTTTTTCAAGTCGATAGTCATTTTTCGGCAATTATCTTTCCGTTTGTCGATAAAAAGATTTTCGCCCCATGACCCTTAAAGTCTATGGGAGAGGAACACATCTTCAAATTTTTCACCCCAAAAAAAGGGGGGGGAAAAAAAAAAATGGAAATTTTCATCCACAAAGGAAACTGTATATGGAATTTAAACTTAAAGGGAAAGGGCAATTAGGCAAAAAGAGTCACAGAAAAAAAGTCAAAAAACTATTTCCCTATCCCCTTCCGGGACCCAAGCATGACCCTTTAAAACCCGCATGACCCCAAAAAATTAAAAAAATGCCCGAAAGGGAATTTTATTTGAACCATCATTTTGTTGAACTGGACATTGACTTTTTCCCCGTCCTGGAAACGGGATGACCCTTTAAATGTCTGAAACCCCAGATTTTAAAAAGAAATGGAAAAAAAGGGGTCTTTGAACCACCATTTTAATTTAAAAGGGCATTGACTATACCCGTACCCGGGCCGCGCATGACCCTTTAAAACTGAAGACCCACAGGGTTAAAAAATGCCCGGGAAAAAAATCTTTTAACCCCATTTTAGTTGAACGGACATTGGGCTATGCCTGTCCCGGACCGCGCATACCCCTTAAATTTTGCATTTACCCCAGATTAAAAAATTTTTGCCCGAAAAAGGGGCCTTTGACCACCAAATTTTTTTTGAACTAGACTTTTGACAAACCCTGTCCCGGAACGCAATTTGACCCCTTTAAATCTGTATGGGCCCCCAAAAATTAAAAAATGCCCGGGAAAAAAAGGGCTTTGAACCACCATTTTTGGTTTAACTGGACATTGACTTTGCCTGTCTGGGCCGCAACATGACCCTTAAACCGTCTTGGGCCCACAGATTAAAAAAATGACGGAAAAAAAGGGGGTCTTTTAACCCCATTTTAGTTGAATGGCAAAAGACTGTCCCTGTCCTGGACGAGCAGACCCCTTTAAAATTTTAAAATGACCCCCCAGATTAAAATTTTTTAAAACTTTTTAAACCCCCCATTTTAATTTTTTAAAAAACAAATTTACTTTCCCTTTTTCCACATTTTGGGATTAATTTAAACCAAATGAAAAAACAGATTGGGAACGCTGTTTTGTTATGAGATTTACAGGGGACTGACCGTGAGGGTAGGGCCCGATGATCCTGCAACCGACGATCCCCTGGCTTGGGGTTTTTGGGCGCCCGCACTGGAAAGGGCCCCCTTTTTTCGTATTTTCTACCCCAAAAGTCCCTTTTCCCCCCCTTTTTCTCGCTTACCACCCGCAGTTGCTCCCTGTCCCGAAAATAAAAATGTTTTGGTATGGGGTTTTTGGGGCAGTTCTTATTGAAAGATGGCAAATCACAGCTATTCTTAAATCCTTCTAATTTTCAGCAGCCAACTAGGTTTTAAACAGAATTGTTTCTATCAAATATCCCGTGGGAAAAGGGGTCTGGTGGAAAAAAACCATAAACACAAAAAACAATAGTGTTCTTCCTTTTAGTCCCCGGATTTACAAAATGGCCCATAGGGCTAAACGTGATAGTTTTCAAAAAATATCGTTCAAAAATTTTACGATTTTGGGCCCAAAATGGGGACGCCGAGTGAAAATGAAAATTAAAAAAATTATATTTGGGTTAATATGGCGGCCTTCCACCACTGACAAAAAGCAAAATTTTCTATTTACTTTTGTATAAAACAAAATTTTGGGACAACTGGCTGTATGCGCCAAAAAAGTCGCTGGCTGCAATAAGGTATTTAAAAAGTTATTGGATTTCTATTTTGGGGGCTTTCCCCTCTGACAACGGGTTTAATTTTCTAGGAAAAATATATAAAAAAAATTTTTCGTACAACTGGAACTCTTTGCGGCAAAAAATAAATAAAACTATTTCAATTAAAAATATTTAAAAGTAATAGGATAATTTTATGTGGGTTTTTTTGGGAACACTGACACACATGATTGCAATAGAATTAAAAAAACGGGGGAAAAGTTCCCCCCTATCAGGGGTTGCTGGCCAAAAAAGGGGTAAAAAAATGTTTTTAAATTAAAGGATCCCAAACACCTGAGCTGAAAAATATTACCAACTGATCCTTGAGAGAGATGATTTTTGAAAAAAACGAAATTCCACCTACTCTAATTTGATTTACTATGCTTTTGTATTTTTTCCTTTTCCTGTTTTGGATATGTAAACTGTGAAAGGAAAGGTTCTCAGAAGATACACGTTATGTTGTGTATGTACTATGCAATGTTTTCTATTTGTATATGTAAAAATATTTTGATAAATATAAGTTTAAAAAACTGAATAATTCAGTGTCTGACGTAGTGGCAGGTACATGTAAATGAACAGAAAAGATAAATCTATCCAAATTTTTCTATATAGAGAGAGTAGGTTCATTTTTTTAGTTTGTAAATTGTAAACAGAAACCACTCTCAAAAAATTTGAAACCCAGTAGCAAATATCCCACTCTTTTAAATGGTATTGTCGTCTGTTGCACTTCTTACGTAATGGGCCATATTATTATGTAAGAGCATAGGCTAAATGGGGATTTTGGGGGGGTTTTTTGGGGTTTGGGATCCCAGGATTGTTGAATTACTTTGTATTTTCACTAGTTCAAGAATCATACAATGTCAATAATTCATTAATGGATAAACAGGACCATTGCACCTAATGCTAGAAATGCAATGTAGAAAACTAAACTATTTGATAATTTCTGCCCATTGCCCATATTAATGTAATAGTATCCAGAATTAAAACTACCTTTAGAGGGAGGATTGGTAAAGTAATGCTCTAGGCCCCTTACTAGCATTCATTTCCTTCAGTCTGAGTGGCAGTTCCCTAATAATCTTCTTTTTCTAACTTGTTATTAGTTAGCATATCTGCATAGTTGACAACTCTAGTGGGACATCTGCGAGACCCCTTCAAAAGTCTTTACACACTCCTTAAAGAGTTGGCAGAACTCAGGGACCCCAAAAATTGCCCTAAGTCTTTGTATTTTCCCCTCCCTCAAGAAAGGGTTTAATAATGTTCCTTTTTTAAAAGAAACCTTTTGTCTGTGTCATCCTTGCTCTCTCCACTTCCAGATGGTCCATTTGTAAATGGTGTTTTACCTAACTAAGTACTTCCTTTATTTCTGGAGGTTCTGATTCTAGTCATATGTTCAAAAGACTCAATTTAACAGTTTAAAAAATAATATGCATCAGTTTTAGAATCTGGCCCCTACTGGTAAGTCATGAAAAATGTAATGTTATATGATAGAGGTAAATCACTGAATGATTCTTAATAGAAATGATTAGGCGGGTTGTGAATTAGGTCATATTACGTTTGTGGAAATTTCTGGGACTAAATATAATTTTTGTCTAAGTGAATCGGCTTGCTTCTGCAACATGTGCATGGATTTCTTCAAGCACTATGCAAATGAATGGATTATCAGTTGCAGAAATTTCAATCATCTGCTGTATGTGAATGTTCTCTTATAGAACTTGAATGTTTTACCAAATGTTTTGGACCATTATTCTAAGAATCCTTGATGACTCCAGTTCATAGAGCTCTACTAATATTATCTTCAGACATGTTTCTATAAGGAAATATAATGAGGAAATGCTAAGGGATTAAAATTTGTCCTACAGGCCCTATGGTTTTCCGTATCTGCAAGATCTTTGCTAGCTAGGAAATCTATAAATAGTGAAATATATTGGTTAACATGTCTAGATCAGCATAAGACAGCCAGTGGAGGTTGAGGAAAGGATGTGGCTAGTGATGTAATTTTCTCAACGTGTGGTCATACAAAATGAATTACAGAAAAAGACACAACAGCTAAAAGAAGAGTAAAGGAAAATTCTTATTACCAACTGTGAAACTAAACACATGGGCTGCTAAAAGGATGTCTGAAATTACCCACAACATAGCCAGACCAAGTACAATTAACCCCTTGGTCTCTCACCTCAATACTATGAGTACAATAAAATTGTCTATAAGAAGATAACCATGAGATTGCATATTGAAAGTAAGAGAAGACCAACAATTTGAAAAAGAAAAATATTTGCATAACGAAATTCAAAATAGCAACGCACAATATTTTCAACATATGTTTCCACAAGCTTATTTTGTCTGGAAGGAAGCTAACTTTTTCAACTGCTATGGTCAATTTCTTGGGGTTTTTAAACTTGGAAAAAATCCATCAACTGTGATTTTTGCTGTCCATAGGAACCTGCATTTTGCAATTCTTCTGATTCTTGACTTGCGTTTCAATGCTGTAACAAAATTGTTAAATGCATCCCACCTTTATTTCCTTAACACACATAGAGCTGGATTAATAATAAATTGTTCCCACATGAAAATTAAAAAAATATTTTCCTTAGGAGGACCCAAAATGTTATCATTAGACATTACTGCAGCCCAAAAATGCTTAGATTTATCCACATAGGAGTCAGTGCTCAGTTATACAACATCCTATCCTCTGTAAAAAAAGATATTCCTAGTTCCAGGACTGTGCTGCCATGACTTCTACTGTGCATTTTGCATCTCATGCCGTGAAAACAGACTTCTGATTGCTAATGTTAGTCATGATTTAATACTTGAACAAATTAAAAAACTTTTATAGTGGAATCATACTTCTATGATTAATACTGAGACATAATAGCAGACTTTCAGGTGTGGAAATAAAACAAGGCTTTGTTTCTACCTACCGCTGGATCCATCATCATTGTTTAATGTGAGACATAATAGGGCTGCCTTAGTTGTGTATGAGCCCACTACTATACCTCTTTATCCTCCTACTTCCCAATTTTCTGTATGAATGTGGCAGGAAAAAACTGTGGCATACTCTATTTGGAGCTGTATGTATGGAAGTATTCTCCTTAGACAAATTACCTCTAGGAGAGAATATATTCATGCATGCAGAAATTAATGGAGCACGTATGGCACTGCAAAAGTCCCATGTGGCTCCATAGTCAGGAGCTGTCCAGTATTTATACACTGCTGTAAAGTGCCTGTACCCATGTGCAAGAGCACTTACTCTAACCGTTGCAGAACTCAGAAATTAGAAATATGAAAATATAGTATTTTAATTGATAATTTTATAAAAACAAGATAAAATGGGGATGGAAAAATATA
The DNA here is from genome assembly GCA_025379985.1 of Phyllomedusa bahiana. Classification (NCBI taxonomy): domain Eukaryota; kingdom Metazoa; phylum Chordata; class Amphibia; order Anura; family Hylidae; genus Phyllomedusa; species Phyllomedusa bahiana. Next base: position 10,645 of record JAODAL010005257.1, read on the forward strand.
AAAGAATCACAGGCAGTGTATGATTATATACACGTGGACAAAATTGTTGTTCCTCTTCTGTTAAAGAAAGAAAAGCCCTCAATGGTCACTGAAATAACTTGAAATGGGCAAAAGCAATAGTAAATTTAAATTGACTGAAAGTCAACTAACGGAAATCAGACATTGCTTTTGATTTGTGGTTCAACTGAAAAATATTTAAAAACAAACTATTGAAACTGACCCGGAAAAAAATGATGGTTCCTATAACTTAATACTGTATTTTGCTTCATAACCTTTTGAGGCAATCACTGCAAAAAAATAATTTCAGCAACTCTGAAATGGTTTGATAGTCTTAATATTTTATTGTATGCTGCACAGATTCAAGACACCCTGTGCCAGATGCAGCAAAGCAGTCCCAAAACATAACCAAGCCTCCTCCATATTTCACAGTAGGTACAATGTTCTTTTCTTTGTATGCTTCATTTTTGCATCTGTGAACATATAGCTGATGTAACTTTCTAAAAAGCTCCAGTTGTGTCTCATCTGTCCAAAACACATTCTCCCAGCTTTGTGGCTTTTTCAATATGCAACATGGAAAAATACAGTCTCTCTTTTTTATTATTCTCTTTCAACAGTGGTTCCTCTTCAGTCGTCTTCTACTAAGTTTAATTTAGCAAAGACAGTAAAAAATGGTGCAATCTGAAACTAGTGTGCCTTGACCTTGGAGTTCACCTCTAATCTCTTTGAAAGTTGTTCTGGGCTCTTTGGTTGCTAATCGTATTATCTGTCTCTTCAATTTGTTATTAATTTTCCTCTTTAGGCCATGTCCTGAGAGTTTGGCTGCAGTCCCACAGATGTCAAACATCTGAATAATATATTTACCTGTAGTAACATGAACATTAAGCTGTTTGAAGATGGTCTCATAGCCTTTTCCTTTAACATGGTTGTCTATAATTTTCTTTCTAATATTCTCTCTTTAGCTTTCTTTCCATGTTCAGTATTTTACACACCACGATACCAAACAGCACAGTGACTACTTTTCACCATTTTCATCTGTTTGAAGACAACTGTGATGCTAATAATAGGACACATCTCAGTTTATGGTCAAATTATTTTCTATCTTTTGTAGGGATACTATCATTTTTCATCTTTGTCCAAGCCAGTTTTTTTTTGTTAAACTACAATTCAAATGCAATATCTGATTTTCATTAGTTGATTTTCAGTAAATTTACATTTGCTATTACATTTGACAGTTTCAGAAAAAAGACATACATCCATCAAGTTCAACTACAGGAAAAATGTGGATGATATAAGGGGATATAGAATTTTTTAAGCTTAGTTTCCCTTATTGATGAAGACTTTGGAACCCATTAGGCAAGAACTAATCTGCTCTAAGGAAGATTTCATTCCTGATCCCAAAGTTGCCATAAAAGTGGGTCCAGAAATTTTATAGGGCTACATACGTATGAATATTATGTAAAAATCAGAATCAAAGATAATCCCCCACAAGTAAAAGTGCATATATGCAGGAAGGGCAAGTATTTACATAAGTGAAATATAAACAAGAGGACTACATAATTGATTTAAAGTCAAAATATTACATTCTACTAAGAATACCACTTGGCCAAGACTGACAAATCTTGAAAATTTCAGAATAGTTTTCTCATCTCTGCTAGTAGTAAAATGTTACTCCTTCTAGCATTTTTGTCTTTCCTTTTTACTATCTAAATATGAGATTAACATTATAAAATGTAAAATAATAAAAATCATAGATGTAGGTTTTTTTGCCAATTTGTCATGTTCTGTCTCCGTTACTTATGTTAACATTTCCTTGAGAATTTGATTAATTTTAATTGTTCTCTGACAAATTCATTTGTACATTCAATCACAGGTAACTGGATTTGCAGCAGATATTTTATCATTGCAGATGTAACGCGCCAGAGATGAGATGCTCATTCCAGTGATCGGCCTTCAGCATGAATCACATCACCATAAACCGAGGTCCTTCTACAGGTGACTGCAGCTTGAGCAAATCTGATCAGGCAGGAGGCGATGTTCTTGGGGAATGAAACATGAAGCCATCTTTATTAGCATTACAATCTATTAGTACTACGGACGAAGGTTATTTCAAAACAGTTATCGATTGCCATTTTCACTTGGCATAGAACAAATATTGACATGCAGACTAGGCAAAAAAATTGCTGCCGTACATCCAATCTCTTGACAAGTTTCATATATGAAAACATCGCTTCCTCTTCCAGTCACAGGTTACTGCCACCGATGGGGAGATTAAAGGTTACATCATTAAGGAGATTTTTATTTGATTGACGGATAGGTCTTGTTAGACATTACTGTGTTTACTGAAATACTTTAGGAAAGGTTTGCCTGCGATATTTAATCTCACCCATACACAATAGATCAGTCATTACCCATTACTTATATAGAACCACTCTATGACCAACATAACTGGTAGTCATGTAACAAATGCAAGTTTTTGGAGTGTGGATGAATGCCCACCAGATTGCCAATGTGTGATTTGAAGGAGGTTCAGACTTTAGATAAAATCTTTGAAGGCATTTTTCATTTTATTGCATGTATTTTTAGTATAGTATTTGTTGTTATTTATCAACTTTGATTTGACCATAATTGTTCACAAGAAGACTGTGCCATCAAACAAGCTATGGCTTCCTATGCTGACAGCAGATCATTAGTGCTCCTGATGTGTCCACACCTGCCAGCCCTGTGTCCATGCACATTCCCTACCCCAGTGTCTATGCCATTTTCCTGTTCTGGTGTCCACATTCCTATTGTACTCCAATGTCCAAGTAACTGCCTCACTCTAGTATCTGGTGCTCCAAGTTCCAGTTTCTCATCGGTTCCTGGTGTCCATGTTACTGGCAGTGACTCCCGATCTGCTTTTGGTTTCTGTGCTCTTGGACTGTTTAATTTCACACTCCATGTCTGGTCCTGTGCCTGTCCAGTCATTGTTATTGCGTCCAGCTTCCCACTGGTGGTCCTTAGAAAGCCACTTGGGGTTCATCATCCTGTAGCAAGTCCAACCTTCTTTGCAAGGGTGAAAACCAAGGTATGAGTTAGACTCTGGCCATTATCAAACTATTTGTAGCCACAAGGTTCTACCATCTTGTCTAGAGGTGTGTAACATTTTCCAATGTTGGCCACCACAAGCATAGATGGTGATACTCGCGGTGGTAGCCGAAGTGCAGGACAGGGACACTGGACACTGGTAGCGGTGACAGGGTACAACAGAGTGTAGCCGTTGATGGGTAATGCAGTCCCAGGCAGGTAGCAGACTTGGTACAGCAACAGATAACAGCAGGCAGTAGTAGATTGGTACAATGTCAGGAACAGCAGGGAACAGGTGCACTGGATAGCGACGGGTTAATGCAGATACACAGGTGCCTTAAAGTCAGCAAGAACACAGCAAACAGTGGACAGGCTTTTAGGATGAACACCAAGGAACTGACCAGGATCAAAGGCAGGAAGTTTCTTATATACAAACAGGGTCATAGGTTAATTGGCAGGTAATTGTCTCTTTAAATACTTGTGTACTGCCGCGCGCGTGCCCTAGAGGGCACTCAAGTGCACACAGGCAGTCAGAGCGGCTGAGAGAGAGCAGGAGTGAGGGTCGGTGCGCACGCGCTGCAGGCGAACGCCGCCATCGGTGCCATAGTGGAGACAGGAAAGGTGAGTACCACACAGGGGCATCAGATAAAGCTATAGCAGCGGCCGGGACACGGCTATGCCCATGGCTCAGCATGAGTGTGTGGCATGGACCGTGACAGTACCCCCCCTTTGAGCCCTCCCCTGCCCTCCCTCTCAGAGGAGATATCAGACAAGTAACCTGTTAGACCAGGAGAACAGAAATAACATAAACGGTAGGCAGGGGGAGAGGTGGGTGGGAACCAGAGATGACTTGAAACTCCAGGGGTGCTTCTTACGCTTGAGGCTCTACAACAGATAAAACAGCAGAAACGGGCAGAGAAACGGGTAGGTGGGATTGCACCAAATGGGCAGACTTGAGGCAGTATGAGTGACATAGCTCGCCCCATTGGACAACTTCACCCATTTTTCAATCAAAAGAGGTGCTGTGATTCTGGAACCACTGAAGCAGGACTGAAGTATACATACTAGGTTGGAAGTAGAAGAAGATTTCCTCTTGGTGGAAACTTCCAAAATGCAGAGACAGAGGCTTGGTACAGTAGCCTCCCCAGAACCCCCCCATTGATGGAGGAGAATTGCAGCAGTTTATCCAGACAAGAGACAGGCAGGCAATACTTGTCTAGCAGAGATGGATGGATAAAGTTCTCAGAAGAACCAGAATCCAGAAGAGGAGGAACTTGAAACTTAGTACCAGAATCAAAACTGAGAGTGACTAGTGTGGTCAGAAAAGGAGCAGAGGAATCTTTATTCAGGGTCACTTCACTAACAAAATCATAACACCGGAGTTTCCAGGGTGCATCTGGGTGGACTGGGCAGTTTTTCAGGTAGTGCGTGGCACTACCACAGTATAGACACAGGTTCAGAATGCACTGGCGAGTGCGAACTGGATAGCATATTGGCTCAACGTAGAATCGCCTTGACAGGAACGTAGCAGAGCAGATGTCGAAGAGGAATTGCGCCCAGGTTTTTCCAAAATTTTTCTAAAGGCGTACAGAAACTCTTGGAAGTCCTCTGTCAGCGGATCCCTTCTCAGAGAGGCGAGATTCAGGCCAAGCCTTCACCTGAGAGCAGGCTGGTGATAAACGTCCCTCAAAGCCACATCAGAACTGGACTGGTCCCTAAAAAAAATCTATCTCGCAAATTTTCTTGAAAATGTGAAAAATTACTACTAAGAGCAACATGTATGTAAGGGTTTTTCACCCTTTTTCTGGTGTACAATGCACCTAACTGAGCCGGCTACAATGTTTTAGGTGCATTGTTCGTACCCCTTCATGCACCTAACATGAAGGGGTATTCTGGGGGCGTTATGGAGGTGTGTCACACCACAATCGGAATATTAGACACATAAATGAATGTGGTTCGGCAAAACTAAGCGCATTACTGCTCCGACAGGCAGACCTATCTCAATGTGGTCTGCCTAAGCCTGAGGAGTCAAAGTGGAGCTAGATTTGCTGTAAGGGCAAAAAATTTCCAATATTTCTCAACTTACACCAGTACATTAATAAAAAGTAATTGATTCTAATTATCAAACTGTATAAAATTTAATTATTTAAATGTAAAGACAAATATGATCATATAAATTAATATAAAATATATAATATCCCAAAAATATAGAAATATCTCCTATAAAATGTATTTAAAATTAATAGAATCTAAAACACATTTTACATTAAAAAACCCATTGATTATGTTGTTCAGATTTTTATATTTAAAATGTACCCTTTACTCTACATACAGAAAGAGCCAGCACAGCACAGCACAGGTCTTGCTGGGACCTGTGGTCCTCCAAGCAGGATCAGTACCATAGTTTCTATTCACTGACATGCTATTCTAATGACATCTCTTTTTCCCAGCCTGTCTATAACCTTAATACATGATAGGTGCATTACTTATGCGCCTAAGTTCTGTAATGCGCCTAAAACATAGGCAAGGCGCGTCAAACTTTACACACCATTTATGAACGCACAAAAACCACTTTCGTACATCAGGCGCATTATACACTGAAAATGAGACTCGACTATTTACTTTGACGTTCCTTCCTTCATACATGTCGTCCTAAACTTCTAAGCCCCTTAATGTTAAAAAATAATGTTAAAAAAAATAAAAAGACATTTAAAAAATTATGCCAACCTACAGTAGAAATACAGAAAAGATAATTTTTCAGCTCACCTGAAGTATGAAGCACATGGAGGATGTACGACTCCAACAGAGTTAACAGGAAAAAGTAGAGTTGTACTCCAACATCTTCTAACAAAGGCTCCTTTATTGCGAGTAAGTAAAAACATGGCACACCAAGCAAATGAACACAAAACAGACATGACAGTGGGCTGACACATTTTAGGTGCTATGCACCCTTCATCACAGTAGACACATGGTAGATGCTAGTTCTAAACTATTTTGTGTGGAAAAACTATTTGTTTTACACGCAGACATTTTTGAACTTTGAAAATGACAAATTTCTCACAATTTTCATGACCTATCTTGATATTTTTCCACAAGTAAACAAGGATTTTATGGACTAAAATTTCTTACTAACTTAAAGAACAATGTGTCATAAGAAAACAGTCTCTGAATCACAGTGATAAGTAAAAGCATCAAGAAGTTAGTCCCACATAAAAAGTGACATGTCAGATTTTAAAAATGGGGCTCTGTCAGGAAGGTCAAAACTGGCTGCGGTCGTAAGGGGTATTTGCATTTCATTGATTAGCTTTAATCATGTAGGCATAGCTAAACCAAGTCTATTACCAAATACAATGCTGTTCTGATTTTGCTTCTCTTCAGAGTTAGGGTTGGCTCTTATCTTCTGCTTTTGCAGATAAGTTTCCATAGTTACCGGCCACCTCTCTCTGTTGTTACAGGCTGAATCAGCAGTTGGGCCAGTGAAATAACTTCCTAAACCCCTTAAGGACCCGGCGTTTTTTTTTTGGTGACACGTTCGTTTTTTCCCTCCTCGCCTTCTGAAAGCCATAACTTTTTTATTTTTCCACCTACATAGACACATGAGGGCTTTTATTTTGTGGGAAAAGATTTACTTTCTAATGGTGTTATTCACTATACTATAGAATATACTGGGAAACCGAAAAAAAATTCCAAGTGGGACAAATTGTGAAAAAAAATATATTTTTGCCATGTTTGCGGGGGTTTTACTCTTACGGCGTTCAATCTTCGGTAAATATAATGTGTTATCTGTATTTTACAGGTTGTTACGCATCCGGCAGTACCAAACATGTAGGGTTCCGTTATGTTTTGGTACCGTAAAAAAATTCCAAACATTTTCTATTTTTTAAATTTGCGCTACGGCGCCATTTTGTGCCACCAATAACTTTTTTGTACTAACACCTACGGACGTCAGTGAGGGGGCATTTTTTGCAAGCTGAAGTGTACTTTTTATCGCTAGCAGTTTGGAATGCATGCAACTTTTTTGATCATTTTTATTCCATTTTTTGATTGACATAAAATGACCAAAAAACGCTATTTTGGCGTTTGGAATTTTTTTCTTCTACGGTGTTAGCGTACGGGATAAATGATGTTATATTTTTATAGATCGGACTTTTTCGGATGTGGCGATACCAAATATGTGTAACTTTTTTTATTATTTTAATGATTTTATTTGTAAAATGGGGAAAGGGGGGGTGATTTGAACTTTTAATACTTTTTTTTTTGTACTTTAAAACTTTATTTTTTTTATTTTTTTTTACTGTAATATTTAGTCCCCCTATGGTGCTTGACCACTAGGGGCGCGATTGTTAATACAACCTAATGCATTGCCTTTGCAATGCATTAGGTTGTACAAAGATGGCGGTTTCCCCACTTCCTGTCTGCGGACGGAAGTGGGGCAAACCGGCCAGTGTAAGTGACGGGAGCCTTCACAGGGCTCCCCACCACCATGCCCAGTCGTCGGATCGGCGCAGCATAGCTGCGCTGATGCCGATAACCATAACGATCGGTGCGCGGCACCGATCGGCGTTCATTCAGACGCCGCGGCCATCTGTGCCGCGGTGTCTGATGGGTTAAACAGCATCAAAGGGCGGGGCCACCCGCCGCCGCTGTTACTGCCGGGTGTTAGCTGCGATCAGCCACTAACACCCAGCGGCTGTGCGAGGGGGTCGCGGAGCAATCCCCCTGCAAAGCCCCTGAGCGGCCCTGGGACGTACTCATACGCCCAGGGTTGTTAATGGGTTAAAACCGGATCTTGTTTACATTTTGTACTGACAAACTTTAACCCTTCAGAGCTCTGTAGTCTTGTGAACTACAATTTACAAACCTCCAGCAGTCAGGAACAGCAAAGATGATATGCTAGTTGGTGCTGGTTTTGCTTCTTTGTAGTGCAAAGCAGTGGTTAATGGGCAAAGTAGCTGAGATGGGGCACAGCATCTAGGAGGCCTATCTCTATGTGAGGTGCAGTTAGAGATAACCATGAAGGAAGTAGGAAAAATGAATGCAAATCACAGGAGACCAAGAAAAGGATAATCCTTACATATACCATTGAGGCAATATTCTAATATTTTCTATGGGGCCTATTTTCTATGGCTTCACCTGTAGTGTATAAAAACCTAAACAATTGAATCCCTATGGATACATATTATTTGTCACATTGTATAGCGGATATGCCATAAATGGATGATAGAGGCATACCCCAGTAATGTCTGGTTCTTTACATAACTCCGATACACTTCATTAGGGAGCACAAGTATGACAACCACTCCACTGAAGTGTATAAGGACAGAGTATGCACAGAATGAGCAAATAGTGGTTACCTAATATGTAAGGGTGATGTAACATACAGTAAGCATTCCTGCCTCTTTAAGAGGAGAACACAGGAAACAGGAAGTAGCATTGCTTGCTAGAGGCTAGGGCTGTTGTGTTATATAGCAGAATGTGGAGAGAGCAATAAAAGGCAGATGCTGCTGGATTTCATCCCTGACTTCTCATACTTCATGAGGACCTTACAACTGGCGACGAGGATGTGATGAGAGTTCTGCTGCTGTGAGTACAGACTGCCATCTGCATAATCCAGACACCAAGGAGTGTGCTTACAGATCCACATATAAGGACAGCACCCAGAAACCTGCACATTCATCTCCTATACTGCATTACTGAATACAGCTGGGATGGCAGACTACATGCACGTGTTCCCAAAGTTTGATATAACTGACAGTCATAACCTGGCTCATAACTGGAGAAAATGGATGCACAGGTTTGAGAACTTTCTGGAAGAAACAGACATAAAAGATGACAAAATAAAAAGAGCTCTACTATTGCACTATGATGGCACAGAGGTGTATGACATTTACAGCACCCTACCTGCTACAGATACTGACACTTATAGCTGCTGCGCCAAAGCCCTAACAGATTACTTCAACCCTAAGCAAAACAACAGATAGGATTGCTAAACAGCTTCCAGAAGAATCCATGGACACATATGTCACACGCTTAAGGGAACTGGCACAGGGGTGTGCATTTACTGATGTTGATGATGAAATTATAACTCAAATCATTGTGTCGTGCACATCATCCACTATAAGACGCAAAGCGCTGCAGCAGGATTACTCTCTGCATGACCTTATCAGAGTGGCCCGTGCCCATAGAAATAGCAGATCATCAGGCCACTGTGATGGAAAAGGGGATGACATCAGGTGCATACCCTCCAACATAAAACTACTACAGACACTGAAACCCTGAAACCGAAAAAATGTTACCGGTGTGGGAAAGACTTTCCTCATGCAAATAAATGTCCAGCGTTAGGACAAACCTGCAGCAAATGCGGCAAAGAGAACCATTTTGCAGCAGTGTGCAGATCAGCATTTACCAAACGCCTTTACAGTCCAGCAAAACAAGCCAATGTAAAAGTCATACATCAGACTGCAGAGGAGACATCTACCACAAGTGAGGACTATGTTTACATTACTTCTACACCAAAATCCCTACGGTCTCCAAGCATTACAATCACTGTTCTTAACACTGATATTATTTTCACCATTGATACTGGGGCATCAGTGAACATTATAGACAGCGATACATATGAGAAATTGCAGATACAGCCTGTCTTGGAAACTGTTCAGACCAAAATCTTCCCATATGGATCTCAGACCCCATTACCAACCGTGGGAAAATTTGAAGCAGAAATCAGCTACAAGGGCAAGACGCAGAAAACAAGTTTTTACATTTTAAAGGGCTCTGGAGGCTGCCTTCTCAGCTACCACACTGCCCTGAATCTGGGTCTCATTCAGATCATTCATACAATAACTGATCCAGCTGACAAGGATGTACAAACTATGATTCATGAATTTTCCCCTTTGTTCAGTGGACTTGGAAAATTGAAGGACTTTCAAGCACATCTTCATGTGGATGAAAATGTTCGTCCAGTCGCACAATCCCACAGGCGTATTCCATTTCATCTGAGAAAGAAGGTGGAAAAAGAACTTCAATCTTTAGAGGATGATGACATCATTGAGACTGTTACAGGCCCCACTCCATGGGTCTCTCCAATTGTTGTTGTTCCAAAACCCAAAAATCCCGACCAGGTGAGACTTTGTGTGGACATGCGCCTGCCAAATACTGCCATTCAGAGAGAAAGACACATCTCTCCCACAATACACGATATTATTCATCTACTGAATGGAGCAACTATCTTTTCAAAGCTGGACCTTAACAAAGGTTACCATCAGCTAGAACTGAGTCCAGAGTGCAGATTCCTAACAACATTTTCTACACATTTAGGCGTGTTTGTTCAGCCGCAGAAATCTTTCAGGATGCTATAAGAAGTGTGATCCAACATATTCCCAATGCTTTCAATTACAGTGATGACATTCTAGTGTATGGCAAAACCCAAGCTGAACACAATAGTGCATTACATGAGGTCTTTCAATGCTTAGCATCTCAGGGACTCACTCTAAACAAAGAGAAGTGTGAATTTAACAAAACGTCCTTGGAGTTTTATGGTCACATTTTTTCAGCGGCGGGAGTACAACCTGATCCCAAAAAGGTACAGGCGATAAAAATGGCCTCCATTCCTCAGAATGTCAGTGAAGTTCGCTCTTTTCTTGGAATGTCCAGTTACTGTGCTAGATATATCCAGAATTTTTCCACCATTAGTGCACCACTGAGGGATCTCACGAAACATGGCTGTGAATTCAAGTGGTCCACAGAGTGCCAAACCTCTTTTGATGCAATTAAAAGGGAACTGTGCTCCACAACTACCTTGGCTTACTTTAATCCCACTTTACGCACTGAGTTGATTGTGGATGCAAGTCCGGTGGGACTGGGGGCTATTCTAACGCAATACTTACCCAATAATCCAGACCCTTCCATCATTGCATATGCCAGCAGAGCATTAACGAATACTGAAAAACGATACTCTCAGCCTGAAAAGGAGAGCCTAGCTGTTGTCTGGGGGTGTGAACACTTTCATCTCTTTCTCTATGGAGCTCCATTCACCATAGTTACAGATCATCAAGCACTCCTCATCATTTTTGGAAACCCCAGAGCTAAGATGCCAGCTAGGATTGAACGGTGGGGTCTGCGACTTCAAGATTACAATTACACAATCGTTCATAGGCCTGGAAAATACAGTAATCCAGCTGACTACATATCCAGACATCCCGCAGAAGAAGACCAAATTCAGCATCAGGCAACTGAACAGTACATCAACTTTGTTGCAGTTCATGCAGTACCAAAGGCACTTTCAGCTGATCAATTTGTGACGGCAACTGCAAACGACAAGACGCTTTGTGCTTTAATACAAATTATCCAAAGTGGAAAATGGCATGAAATCCAGAGAGCAAAATTTCCAGATATGGACATCAACATTAAGGAGCTGCAATCATTCTCAAGTGTCAGAAATGAACTATCAGTCACTGAGGATCACCTAATTCTCAGAGGAACCAAACTGGTGGTTCCAAAGGCCTTGCGTACGAAAGTAATACAGATTGCTCATGAAGGTCATTTGGGAATTGTGGGTACAAAAAAACTTCTCAGAGAAAAAGTGTGGTTCCCAAATATGGATTATTTAGTAGAACACATAATAAAACACAGTAATACTTGCCAGCTTGTTACTCCTGCAGCAAACCCTGAACCCCTACGGATGTCTCCTCTACCAAAGGCTGTCTGGGAGGAAGTAGCGGTTGATATCTATGGGCCACTACCTAATGGACAATACATCCTAGTGGCAATTGATGAATATTAGTGATGAGCGATTATGTTGACTATCGTCATCGTTTCGATAGTCGATATCGGCAGTTATCTAGACGATTTTCGATAGTCGATAACCGATTATCGCCGATGACCATTAAAGTCTATGGGAGAGGAACAACACCTTCATTATTACACCCAAACAGGGCTGGAGAAGCTGGAATTAACAGCCACAACAGTCAAATGAATACGTGCACATCTTGGGGCAACACATTTTAGGTTTTAAAAGCCACAAAAAAAAATCACACCCCCACTCACAAACCCCTTCTTGAAAACCACAGTACCACAAATTAAAAAGGCCGAAGGCAGTATGATTTAAACCTTTTAAATTTTAAACTTGAACGGACATTGAAAAACCCTTTGTCCTGGAACGCAGCAATGAGCCCCAAACCCCCTGAGCACATTCTTTTATTTATGGGCTATGTTTTACATTTTTGGGGGGTGCCCAGGCTTTTGGGCGAGCACAAATCTTTTAAGGATAGAGCTATGGCCCTTTTGGCGGTGTAAACCCCCGGTTTGAGCACTATTCTCTGCAGCATAGAGCAAATTTTAAACGTTTGGGGGGTGTCGGGTTTTTCCTGTGCAGAGCACTATTCTCTGTAGTATAGAGAAAATTTTGTAGGGTTTGGCGGTGTCAGTTCCTGTGCGATCACAAATTCCGGGTAGTATATAGTTTATTGTACATTTTTGGGCGGTGTCGGGTTTCCCCGTGCGGAGCACTTTTTTCTCTGTAGTAAGGCTAGTGTCCCTTTTAAAAGGATTAAAGCCCTGGCTGAGAAAAAAAATTCCTCATACCCCAATTAAAAAGTCCCGGGGAAAAAGGAGCCCTTTAAAACCACCTTTTTGGGTTCACGGGAAAAGACATAGGGCCCCCAACCCAGCCCCCCCACCCCCCCCCCCCCCCAGGCCCCCCCAAGAAATGACCCGGGGCCGGAGTTCCCGTGGGTGGGGTAAAAACCCAGGCTGGGGGTCCTCATCTTTTAACACGCATTTTTAAAATGCCCGAGGGAAAAAAAAAAACAAAACTTCGTCTGAACAGGGGGTGGAAAGCGGAATGTGAGAACTCCACCCTTCCTCAGTAACCATCAAAAAAGGGGTTGGGCGCTTCCCCCTTCCTATAGTGCGGACCAATTGACTTCATTTGGAAATACTGGTGGTTAACGCCCCCTTTTAAAACCCGGGTGCCCTTTTCGGCATTCTTTTTCCCATTTTACTCAACTTTCCCGGGAAAAATTTGGGCCCCCCGTTTTTTGTTCTCGTCCGGGGCCTCCATACCCCATTTCCTCTGAAAACCCTGCATTTTGGTCAAGTCTTCCTGTACCCCCCTTTTGAAACAATTCAGAGGAATTTTTTTTACCAGCAAATTTTGTACATGAAAAGTTTTTAGTAAGTTTAAGTCTAAAAACAAAATTTTAAAAGGAGGGAATTCCACCATGCCCTTTGGTTTCTCTTTTTTAATTGTTTTAAAAGGGGTTTGCCCTCAATACAGGGATTGAAGCTATTTTTAAAGATCTTGAAAAAACAATTTTTTTTTTGGGCTTTTATTGGTCCATTAACAGGGGTCCAACCTATTCCGGGTTTTTTTAAAAAGAAAACCATAACCCTTGACAACTTTTTGAAAAATTGGAAGAAAAAAAGGTCTTTTAGAAACAACATTTTTTATAATAGCACCCTGTAGTATAGCTGCATGTCACAGAAAAAACCCCCCCCAAAAATTCAAAACAAGACCCAAATAAACCATTTTAAAAACAATTGTAAAAAAAAAATTTCTTTTAAAAACAACTTTTTTTGAATGGGAAACCTTTTTTTAGAAATTGTTTGCATTTCAAAGCAGCATGACCCAAAAAATTAAAAAAATGACTTTTTCCCGGCCACTGTTAAAAATTGTGGGGGGAAAAAATCCCACTTAAAAGCCAAAATTTCCCGGGTTCCAAAAACCATGATTTTTGGGCTGTAACTCACAGCAACTTTGCCCCCAAAAAAATTTATAAAAAAGACTTCTCACCCAACTTTTAAAAAATTTGGGGGAAGAAATCTACTTAAAAGCCACATTTCTTTTCCCAAAAGGACCACGTTTTTTGGGCGGGTATCTAAACAGCACCAGACCCAAAAAATTAAAAAAAATTTGCCCTTCCCACCACTATTAAAAATTGTAAAGGCAACACGCCCCAAAAAAACCCTTGACAATAAAAAAATTTCAAAAGATAAATTAAAAAAAAAGGAAAAACGGGGGTTTGTCATAAACCTTGCTGTCTTTACAGCTCCCCCAAAAACCCCAAAAAACCACAAAATGAACTTTTTAAAAAAAATTGGGAGAAAAAAAATTGCAGGAAAAAATGATCTTTTTTAAAAATAATTTTTAAAGAACCTTTTTCTTTTGGGAGGAATGTGAAGAAACCACAACAAATCGTGACCTCGGCAAGGGGGGCCAAAAACACCCATCAGAGTCCATGCCTGATTAAATCTTGGAAAGTCAAACGATCCACTTTTATCTGGGGGAAACCCCGGATGCTTTTGTCTGAAAATGACTCCTCCGGGGGCCCTGAAGGCCCCGCCAAAAAGACGCGGGCTGCGGGCCCAGGGCAACACCCTAGGCGGGGCGACCCAGCTCGGGCCAAATTCGTCCATTTTGGTTTACCCAGAAGCTATTGGGCCCGGGAACACATAAAAAACATCTTTGTTGAGACCAATAGTCGGCCCCAAAGATCTTAACTGGTCTCGGGGTTTTTGGATGTGTGCCCTCCCATTGCATGCTTGGTGGGGTTTGTAGAAAAAGATTGCCAGAGGTCACCCAAAAGGCTTTTTCCCCCCCTCGTCTGCTGCCCCGGCCGCTACGGCACTTGGCACTCTCCGCTGTCACGTCGCTGGCGTTTTTCCACCGGGGAAATTTGAAGAACGTGAAGAAAGACCCATCAAAAGTCTCCATTTTTGACAATCAGAAAAGGTCTCCCTTTTCCCTTCTTTTTTACCCCCTTTTTTTTGGGGGTTGGGGGAAAGGGAAAGGGGCTGAGTTTTTTTTTTGTCCCGGGGGTTTCCAGGGGGGGGCCACCCAGAAAAACTTTTTGTTCTTTTTTTGAGGGCCCTTTAAAAGCAAGGATCATGTTGGGGGAAAAAAAAAGCAACCAAGCACTCATGTGAAGAGGAGCCTTGATTTCCCAAGCCTCTGGGCGGGGGGCCTACAAAGTCATCTTCCTCATTTTCCCCCCCCCCAAAATTTCGCGCCAACCCTTTTTCCAAAGGGGCAGGGACGTCAGTAACCGTGTCTAAATACCTCTTCCTCCCCTCCTCCGTTTCCCCCGGGCCCCACCCTTCACAAAACCCCTTTACTTGCCCAGATATGCACCTGAGACTGAGGCACCCCCTTGGCAAGCCCTAACCCCAAACCCACTGCTTAATAAACCCGAAAAAAATTGTGAAAACTCTCTGGCCTTGTGGATTCGACGAGAGAAATCTCCTTTCCCGCATCTGTGTCCATCCCTCCTCCGCGCGGCGGGCCCCCTGATTTTCAAAGTGTCTAACGATGGGTTTCCAGAACTAAGACCCACCCCCCAATCCCAAAAGCGCCCAATGGAACGCCGCACTAAACCTTTGGGGCGTTTTCAAAAACGGGAAAGGAGGGTGAAAGAGCTCTTTCACCTCCCCTCCCTCTGGGTTGGCTCAACACCCCGGGAGGCCATGTGCCCTTTCCGTACTGCAAATGGCTTTTGCGCTGCTGCCACAATCCGGACATTTTTGGAGGGAAAAACCCCCGCGGTTCCCACGTCCAACAAAGGGAGACTTTAACGGGGAAAGGCCGAGCTAAACGCGGCAACACAGCCTGGGGGGACAAGGGGCAGGATGCAACGCGGAAGTGCGAATCAGACCCGAGCCTTTTTTAAAGCGGGCCCGTCCAGACCCTTTACCCTTTTTAAAAATTTTCTGAACGCGATTTTCATGACAGGCCCCGGGAAAAGGGATGGGCCCCCCACCTCCCCGATCTTAAGGGGGGCCACAGTTTTCCCCCGTTTTTCCGCACACCACCCTTGCCTGGCAAAAGGGTTTCTTGTCACCCACCCATGCTGGGTCCGTTGCGGAGACCCGTCCACAGCCCCGGGACCTTTGGGGGGAGGGTCCCCAAAGACAGATTAATTTCAAAAGGGTTTGGGTTTTCTCTGGGCACGTGATGCCACCAGGGGACCTTGGGGGAAAGACCCTTTCACCATCCCCCGTTTTTGAAGAGCGGCGCCACCCTGAAGCCCCATCACCCCCAGAGACATCCCCCCCACCCAAACCCAGTGAGCGCCCACGGGAAATATAGGGGGCCTTGGCCGGTTTTACTACCCATGTATCGGTGGTCAAGGGACTTTTTCCGGGGAACAACAGATGCAGAAAACCCGTGCTTAAAATTTTTAGATACACGGTCTGGCCAGGAAAAAAAACGGCTTTTTTGGCAAAAAAAGCCTGCTCGGCATCTTGTTTTTGGGGGGCGGGCGGGGGCCATGACATGGGGGAAAAACCCATCGGGTTTTCCACCAAGGGAAAAAGGCAAAAATTTCCCAAAGGGCCAAAAAGCCGGGAAATTTGCCGACATTCACCCTTTTTGGTTTTTGGAGGGGTTTTGGGTTGAAGAGTTTCTTTTGCCCCCAAAAACCGGGGTTAAAACAGAAGGCGGCTGCTAGACTGGTCCGCTGTACGGCTGCCGGCCCGTCAAACTGGCGGGGAAAAAGGGGAAAGGAGGGGGTCTCTGGGGGGTGCGGGGACTCGGGGGGACGGTGGAGGCTAAAAGGGGAGGCTGACCCCTTTATCATAAACTCTGAGAACAGGGGCAGCTGGGGAAAACCCTTTGGGGGTGGCGGAGGAGGAGGAGGCGGGGGACAGAGGGTGAGACAGTGGTTGGACCCCGGGCGTCGGGCCCCGGGCCCTTTTTTTGGCCAAGGTTGCCTCCATTTCAACTCATGCTTTCCTGCATGTGAAATAACATTTTGGTGGGGTTAACCACCTAAGGGCATGCCCCTACTTATTTTTTTAAAGGCAAAAAGGGGGCAAGAAACGCTGGGGGGAATCAGAGGCCTTGCTCAAAGGGAAAGGCCCAGGCTTTTTAGAGGTCCTGGACCAATTTTGGGTGGCGACAATGAGGGGCGGGGTTTTTTCCCCTGACCGTGGCTTTGGCCCGGGAAAATAACAGGGGGACTTCTGCGACCCCCCCTCCTTTCCCCTTTTTTTGGCGGGAAACCCTTTTTGACACCCCCCCATCGTCCCTTTCCCCCCTCCCACTGATGAACGCTCGCAAGCAAAAATTCCCGGGGGAAAAGACCAGGGGGGGATCCGCAAAGTCCCCATCCTCATCATCATCAACACAGGGGACTTGGGGCGTCCTGACCCTTTTTGCATCCAGAACGGGGGGCAAAAACAAGGGGCAAATGGGAAGGGGTTGCAGACCGCCCGGAATTTTTTCCGATTTGAAACCCGGCCCTTCCCCCTTTTCCCCTCGATGGGATCATTTAAATGGGCGTCCCAAACCCCCAAATCATCCTCTTGATCTTTTAAAAATGCCTTCCCCACCCCAACCCGCATTTTGTCATCAAAAAAGGTTTCAGAAAATGGTTTTTCCACAGTGGTGGGTACACGATTTTTACATTTGGGCTGCCTTCGCTTTAAATTGGACGGGTGAACCGGGTGAAGCGAAAAAACAATTTTTTGGCCGGGAATGGGGGGGGGACGAGGGGGTAAGAAAAGGGTGGATTTCCCGGGGTTTTATTAACCAATGAAGGACAGATTGGGGGACGCTGGTTTCCTTACTTTAGATTCACAGGGCCCCCGACCCAGCGAAAGACAGGGCCCGACGGTCCTGCAACCGATATCCCCTGGCATTTCGTTTGTTGCCAGCACTTGGGGAAGGGGCACCCTTTTCCCGGTACCTCTTTCCCCCATGTGCTACCCCCCTTCTTTTTTTTTCCTTTCCACCTGAATTTCGCTCCAAAGTTAAGAAAAATAAAAATTTGAGAAGGGATGGAATAGTTTTTTGGGAAAATTTTATTACTAACAGACGGCCCAATCAAAAGCTTTCTCAAAACCCTCCAATCAAAAAAAAAATTGCTGTAAATTTAAAAATTTTAAAAAATCGGACTGGGCAAAAGTGCAAAAAACAAAAAACGTTATTTTTCGAAAAAACACGGTTTTTTTTGGTACCTTTTAATTCACCCGTGGGGGACTATAAAATTTTTGATAAGTAAAGTGCCCCGCAACGAAAGAACAAAGCTGCAGTTTCGCCAAAGTCAAAAAAAACGTAACATTATTTTAAAACGGAAGATACAAAAGGGAATTTTTTTTGGGACCCTTTTTTTAATTTACCTTAGGTTTACTAAAAATTGCTGTAAAGAAATAAATTTCACCTAACTGAATGAACAAGCGCAGTTGCGCCAAAATCCAAAAAAAAACGTAACTGTTTTAAAAAACGGATGATACAAGGTATTTTTTGGCACCTTTCAATTCACCTGTGGTGGGCATAAAATTGCTGTAAAAAGATATAAGTGCACGCTATCGAATGAAAAAAAGCTTCAGGGGCGCCCCCAAAATAAAAAACACGTATCTGTTATAAAATTCGGATTTATACAAGGGATTTTTTTTCACCTTCAATTCACCGTGGTGAAAATAAAAATTGCTTTAAAAAGATAAAATTCACGCTATCGAAAAGGGAAAAAGCTGCATTGGGGCCAAAAACAAAAAAAAAACTACTGTTATAGAATTTGGATATCAAGGTATTTTTTTTTTCCCCTTTTAATTTACCTGTGGTGACTATAAAATTTCTGTATAAGTTTTAAGTGCACGCTAACGAAAAAACAAATTGCGGTTTCCCAAAGTCAAAAAACACGTATCCGTTTTAAAATTCGGGTGATACAAGGTAAATTTTTGTTACCCTTTTAATTTAACCCGTGTGACATAAAATTGGGTGTAAAAAAGATATAAGTGCACGCTAACCGAAAAAAACAAAGCTGCAGGGGCGCCAAAGGCAAAAAAAAACTATTTTGTTAAAGATTCGGAATAACAAGGTATTTTTTTGGGACCTTTCAATTTACCTGTGGACTATAAAATTGCTGTTAAGATATAAGGCACCATCTGAATGAAAAAGCTTCAGTGCGGCCCAAAATCAAAAAAACCCCTACTGTTTTAGATTCGGGTGAACAAGGTAATTTTTTTTGGGACCTTTTAAATTTACCTGTGGTGAATATAAAATTGCGGGATAAGAAAAAAGTTTCAAAACCCACTGAATGTAAAAAAGCTGCATGCGGGCCCAAAATCAAAAAACACGTAACTTTTTAAAAGATTCGGATGATACAAGGGAAATTTTTTTGGGACCTTTTAAATTTACCTGTGGTTGGGCTATAAAAAATTTCTGTATAAGGGGGGGGGGGGGGGGGGGGGGGGGGGGGGGTATAAGTGCACGCTATCTGAATGAACAAACTCAATGCGCCAAAATCCCAAAAAAACTAACTGTTAAAAAGATTCCCGGGTAAAACAAGGTATTTTGGCAAATTTTAATTCACCTGGGGTGACAAAAAATTGCTGTATAAAAAAATTTGGGGGCAAGGGTATCTCAAAGAACAAAAACTGGACTGGGCAAAAGTGGGAAAAAAACTATCTGTTAAAAGATTCTGATGAAAACAAGGATTTTTTTGGGACCCATCAAACCTTTATTTTGGGCAAAAAGATTTGCTGGAATTTTAAAAATTTAAATGGGAAAGGGATAAAACAAAAAAGGGGAATGGGTAAAATTGAAAAAAAAACACCAATCTGAAATGTATACTAAATAAAACTGGAGTTTTTCAAAACCCAAAAAAAAAGACCTCAGTTAACAGAAATGAGGTATCCTAAAAAATAATTCACACTGCCCAATATCCAGGGAAATCTTTCAATAAACAAACTTTTAATAAAGAAGATATTGCAGTTTTCAATGTCCTACACTAAATCTTGGTAACTTTTTCCAGGGACCTTTAAAAGCTTGCCCGTGTTTTGCCCACGGGCCCCCCCCCACCCCCTCCCTTCCCGGACTTTATGCGATAGATGCTGCTTTAAAAAAAATTTTTTTAAATACCTAAAAACTTCCCAAAGTCTAATCTAACTAACAGCTAATAAGAGGTTTTTCTGTTGAAAAAAGTATGATTTCGCTGAGTAGTTTGGAGACAGCAAAAGCGCACGTCCAACAGTAAGAAACGGAGAGAGACTGGGCAAACAGGAAAAGGGGTGTTCTAAAGGGGGAAAAAAGAGGTCATGTGATTTTTTTTCCCGCCAATTTGCAACCATACACATTTCCCCTCAGACTTCACAAAACAAATCCCCAAACCATCTCCAAAAACGGGAAGGGGATTTGGCCCGGCCGCCAAAATGTCAGGGAAACGCCGAAAAAGGCGCTATAATTTAAAAATTTTTTTCACCCGATTTTAAAATAAATTTTTCGCGTGATAAAAAATCTGATTACCGAAAACCGTGGCCGATTTCAACTTTGTCGATAAAAAACGCTCAACACAAAAGAATATTTCCCAAAACCCTTCAAATTTTCAATTTATTTTCTCAACTTCAACAAAACCCGGTCATACCAAGTTGGGGCACTATTTTCCCCACCCAAAAGAAATTTCCCAAAAAATCAAAAAAAAAAACAATTGGGCCCCCCATTTAATGGGGCATACATTTTGTACAATTTTCCCGAATACCTTGGGTTCCCCTCACAGAAAGATAACACCTTGCTGGCCACAAGCAAAAAGGAATGGGGGAAAGATTTTGGCCCTTGGGGAAAGGGGGTCAAAGCAGCTATTTGGAGCTTCCCCCTGAAGGGGCCTGAAAAATTCCCTAGCAACTAAGAATACCCCGCACCAACAAAATCCCTTCTGCTCATTGGTGTTCACCGAACCCCCGATACGCATTCCCTATGTGGCTACTACGCACTGCAGCGAGTAAACCCATTAACAACAGACTTAAAACAACGCAAAACAAACGTTCGGACAAGAAAAAACGGGCGGACCCATCTGCTATTCGGGACGGGTGAACGTTTTGTTTCCGAAACCCAAAACAAAAAGAATGTCCAGCTTTGACCCAGAGGTTATCTGTAACACCCAAAAAGGAAGATGGTCACGCGGGCGGAGGAATCCATCACCGGAATGCCTAATTTCAGAAAAATTTTCAGACAATGATTTTGATGAACTCTTAGACTGGGTGGGTTGTAGGTGCAACTTCAAAAGGGGTAGCCACCCTTCGGTAAAGTAGTGATCCTGGTCTTCTAGAAGATATCCTACAGGAAAAAAGACCTTAAATATTGAGGAGGTTTTAGCCCGGTCCCGGGAAATTTCATCGATTTATTCTATTGTGAACTGATTTTCATGTTATGTTTTCCAGCTGTTTTGTTGTTTTTGTATTTTACCTAATGTACAAATTCAAATGGGGTTATGTATATAGTAAAAAAAAAAAAAAAAAAAAAACAGGGGGGTGATGTAAACATACAGTACAGACATTCCATGCCTCTTTAAGAGGAAGAAACACAGGAACAGGAAGTGTATTGCTTGCTAGAGGCTAGGGCTGTTGTGTTTATATAGCAGAATGTGGAGAGGCAATAAAAGGCAGATGCTGCTGGATTTCATCCCTGACTTCTCATACTTCATGAGGACCTTACAGGTGATAGAAGTGGAGTCTGCACCTATCGCACAGTTATGGTCCATACCATCAATGTGCCACCAATGTGTAAAATTGTAATACCCCTTTAAATTATTTTCCAGGGCTTAAAATAGGCTTCTAATGTTGATTGGTGTCAATCAGCAAAATGCAGTAGATACTTTTAATACACAGTCAAGAAATGTGTCCCCTATTTCCAATTACAACAAAGCAAAGCATCATAGTTAACAAGTATGAATGTGCCTTTGTATTGCATTGTGTAAACACCCTTGTTGCAATAAAATCCTTGGGATGGGTGTGTTGTCGCTCTCCCTCTTATGAACAGTGCCCTCTCCACCCGAATCTTCGTATCAGCTCTCAGATATGCAGGAAAGGTTGGTTCCTCTTCATGGCCAGGAGTCGGATCCGGGAAACCCTGTCTATATGCTCAGTACCACAACTCCCTGAGTTGGGGGATAAAAACTACTTAGCAAGGATTTATTTCCACGGTAATGCATTTAATTAGGTGGACTATATGGCTTGGGAGAATTGCAAGCATGAAAATCAGAGTGGAACACATAACATATCAAAACATCAATAACTAAGTACAAATATACTCCCCCTACTGGTAGAGTTACAGTTTCTGTCTCTTTTTTACATGGTGGCACTACGCAGGTAATCCACAGATAATATATTAGTCAGTTACCCTCTCCATAACTGATCAATCGTGGAGAGCTGCAATCAAAAAATGGCGTGCGACAACAATGCAGCGTCAGTTAAAAACTGTGTGAGGCCCAGTTGCCGCGGTCGTTGGAAGTCTTTTAGGTTAACATTGGTGCCTTGGACAAGATCTCAGACTTAGCAACTCACAGAACAGACCACACCAACAAAAAATGTACAATTCCTGATCAGCAAAGTGGGGGGAGCCACTCCCAGCATCTACTCATCTTCATGTCCTGCACTGCAATTGGACTCCATCCTTGATGCTGTCATCATTCAGGCGCTTGGGTTGCCACTGGCAGGGGAATATCTACCATAGGAAGGATTATCCTGGATGGGAAGCTGGGATATATGCAGCTGACAGGCTGCCCACAGACTAGCTGGTCTCCTCTCAGGGCACACTGGGGAAATCTCAGTCTCTCTCTCACAGCCCTCTCTCTTCTGTCATCTCCTCACTTCTGCCTCTTCCCAGCTCCTGTCCAACTTCCTTCCTCTTCTCAACCCCCTGCTTTCTGTGATGTCCCAAACCGAGGGATGCTGTGGTAGTGAAGCCCATTGCATCTACTGGGAGGAAAGAAGAGTGAATGCCTCTCTATCTATAGCATTTTCCACTGCTCACATTGCTCCCCTATATGGGGGGGTGACCCTCTCCCCCTGGCGAGGACTCTGAAAAGTGTCCACCAAGGCATGAAAATGAAGGACTCACCACCTGGGAATTACAAGCATGTGTTAATGCATCCTGACTTACACCACAAATAAGACACCACATAAGATCAGCATGCCTTACTGGAAGCTAGGGAAAAATATAGCGCCACACGTCACTAAAACTCTAGGGCGGTTACGACTAGGGGAATCTCAGTATTTATGCCAAATCATTTATCATAGGTCAAAAGCATCATGGGTGGCCTTGTGTCACGTGGGGAACGTGTGTGTATATACAGGGGCTCCCTCTTGACTCACGATCTCCTTGACCTGTAAGGCGTTAGGTTCAACAGTGGTTATTCCTTGGCCCGGTGACCTCATCTCATCTTAGTTCTACCCAAACTGGAGACTTTGCTGACTGACTTCTAGGGACTAGACTTCTTATTGGTCATCACCTCTATGGACTGATCTTTATGATCTTCCAACAGTAGGACAGGGGTTTGAAGACCCATCGTTAGTCTGGCCCCCATTCGTCACTGATTTCATATCCACTGCTTGCAGGAATTACTCACCAGGGCTGGCACTTTGCTTGGAAGGCGAGGCTCCTCCTGGGAGGTCAGCTGGCTAGTGGGCTTGGACTCTGTTGCTTGCAATTCTTGAAAATGGATATTCTTTCCACAGGTTACAGATGTTGGCCGAATTATAAGTCTTTAAAACCATATTTACAGTCTTCACCGTTATACTCTTCAACAAGGTCTAAGAAATAACTAAAAATTAAATTATCACCTCACTCATAATATAATACATCCCTACTTAATATACATCTCCCAACTTATCTCCCAATAACTCCAACATTATACCCTAAATACTAACATTCACTCCCTCCTAATAACTCCAACACTTACAAACCAACAAACCCATATCCACCAACCACTAAAAATCCAATGAAATATTTTTTTTTTTTTTTAACTTAATTTTTGGGGGGGGGGGGGGGGGGGTGGGGGTTTTTGGGGGTGTGTTGGGGGGTCGGGTGTGGGGGGGGGGGGACAAGGGGGGTGTGGTTGTGTGTTTATATATGTGCAGGTGGCCCCCCCCCCCCCCCCCCCCCCCCCCCCCCCCCCCCCCCCCCCCCCCCCCACCCCCCGATGGTCAGGTGAACACACCCAAAACTAATATCTACTGGTAGCCTGGCTCTTCTCTACCGAATATTAGTGAAGTAAGGGGACAGTAAAACCAGTGGACTCATTTTGGCTAGCAATTTGTTAAGGCGTGGACTAAACTGGACTGATATGTCGACTCACCGCGTCTTTTCTGATTGGGGTTCCAAGGCCCAACATGTTTAGAGGGGTGACGATTGAATCTCTTCTGGCTGAGGATCCCCTTGAGCGTGGAAAGGCTGGTGGTTCTGGATTTGTCTTGATCGCAGATTTCACACAGTTCCTTAATCGTCCGACTCTCAAAGGTCCTCGCTCCCTTGGTCAGTTATGGTGGGGCATGGCAGCCCACTAAGTGCACAAAGTACTTTTCCCACAAAGTTTTTCGCCACAGTGACTTGCTCTCTGGTCTCTGGTTGCTGTAGGCTTGGGATATACGGGTGGAAATGCGGTCAGTGGTCTCCACTCAAATACCATTGCACATGACATTGCCCTCAATTCAGGTTCAATGGCAACGGAAATCAATACCAAACAATAAGTTCTAGGGACCATACGCTAGGTGTGATGTTGACAAGTGGGGCGTGATTGCGTAGGTGTAGAGGTTACTTCCTCAGAGGTGAACCGACGCGTACATGGACTTTGCGCCAGTACTCAACCAATGGTCAGCTTCCATTCTGTGGACCAGTTAAAAACGCGTCACTATATGAGGTCCCAGTCGGTATTATGCAATACCACACCTCAGAATGCCCTATGTTCATCTGCAGTGCCCTCATGACATCTCCGAAATTGGGTGCGTGTAGGCACCAGCTTTTCGATCTGCATCCATTTTGACGTGTGGTTTTATCGGATACATAGTCCACTTTCAGGAACTAGGGACTCTAATTTGGCGGAGTCTACTGGTCAGCCTAACTACCGACTTCAATCTGGTTTTCAAATCAATTCCGTTTCACGTGCTAGAACCGACCCATTTTCACAGACCCATCGAACCACTCCCATCTGAAGGATCTTGCCTGTGTTGAGGCCACTTTGATCTTGGTATTGCAGTCGCAGTTGAGGCAGGGAATTTAGTGTTGATCCTCGTTCAGTGGACCTAAAGCAAATAGTGGAAAGAGCTTTCTACGAAGACACCCTAGGTATTTGGCACACAACCTTGTAGCTAGAACATCGCGTCGTTATTGTTGTCTGTGAACATTAGCTTTCACGTTCAGGGCGCAGTGGACTTACCACCCCATGCCTTCATCTCATCCTTACTAAACCACATTATCCTTGGCAAGCGAAAACAGGAGCATCAGCATCAATGTTACTGGATGGCACTGGGTGGATACTTCAAGCTGAAAATCCTAATTGGCTTAAGGGCTGAAAGCCCACCGGTTTGGTCCTGTAGCATCAAACTTTGGCTGGGGGGGGGTCTTCACATAGAGTTAGTGGATTGTTTGCATCCAGTGTGAAACTTGTCACAAACGCCACTCGTACATAGGTGGTAGTCATGCAGTTTGTCGCCACATCTGCCACTTCTCAATGCGAAGATTCAAGCTTGTGGGCTGGAGTGTCTGCACTCGCTGGCCAGTGTTCAATCCTCGGCTGATGTAGTAAGATCTCGGTTCCGCAGGAGGCACCCCTGCCTCTCTGGACACAAAACTGGTCCCTACAGCCCACTGTCAACGGGATCTAAGCACATCAACATGCAGGAGCATATGGCTTGCTGGGGTTACTGCAATAGGCCTACACCTGGAGTCTGTGTCAGGACTGGATTTTTCAAATTCTCAAATGCCTTATCTCGATTCTGGTGTCATCTTGTCTCACAAAATGAGTTCATTAAATCTCTGAAGTAGGCTCTTCTTTCTCTGCCTTCTTGGATGTGACTTGTTCTCTCTTGGAGGGGGGTTACCCTTTGAGTGAGAGAAGTCAGTGGCTTTGTGGTATTTGAATATCTGCGGTACAAACCTTCTGTGTAGTACCCACCCGAGATACCACAGACTCCCAGAGTTGGGATAAGAAACTCTCATTAGCAGATTTGATTTCAGAATGGGAATTAATAGGTGATATATGGCTTGGAAGAAATGGCAAACATGAAAATAGAGGTGAAAACATACATTAACATATCTCAAAACATTCAATAAGACTAGAAGTAAAAAATACTGACCCCTACTGTGGTAGATGTTACAGTTATACTTTCTTTTAGATGGTGGGCCACTACGCAGGTAAATCCACAGTATCCTATACAGTTCAGTTACCACTCTCCTAACTGATCAATCTCCAGTGGAGAGTGCAATCAAAATGGCATCATGCCGCAATGCAGCGTCAGTTAAAACGTGGTTGAGGGCCCAGTCTGCCTGCAGGTCGTTGGCAATGTCTCTTTTGGTAAGACATTAGGTGCACTTGGAGATCTCACGCTTAGCCATTCCACAGAACTAGTCCACACCACAAAAGTGTACAATTTCCTGATCCAGCCATTGTGTCTCCAGCATCTACTCCTTTCTTCGATGTTTGCACTGCCAAATGGACTCACATCCTGCTGTGCTCTGTCAACTATTCCAGCGCGCTGGGTGCACCCTGGCAGGGGAGGCAGGGATTCTCCTGGAGTGGGCAAAGCTGGGGATCTGCAAGCTGTACAAGCGGCCCACACAGAATAGCTGTGTCTCCTCTCAGGATCACACTGGGAAATCTCAGTCTACTCTCTCACTTCTGCCTTTCGCCCAAGCTCCCTGTCCGCAACTTACCCTAGCCTACCTCTCGCGCCCCTCTTTTCCTGTGTGAATGTCACCAAACCAGGGCTGGCTGGGTAGTGAAAACCGCCCAAATGCATCTCTGGGAAAGAATGAACGTGTGATGCCTCCTTTAGCACTATAGCATCCAAATGCTACCAACATTGCTCCCTGATTGAGGGGGTTTACTACATGCTAGTATTACAATAACTTTAACACGGGCCTCGTTCAACACAGCTTTTATTTGCTCGCGGGATTGGCGCCGGTACTGCGCGCCGAGATTTGCGCTGCAGTTACGGCGCCCAATCCTGCAAAGGCGGACAGCAATTACGGTAATCCCACTGCTTCTCTCATAAGAGAACAGTGGAAATCCGTCGCTCCTCCCCGCTCCGGCGAATCCGCTCGCGGGGGGGACGAAAAGTGACTATGTCAACATTTATTTACACGCCGCTGGGGACGCGCCCGGGAAAAACTAATGCGATTTGTATAGGGGGCCGGGAAGCGGCGCCCCCGACAGCGCTACGGTTCCCCGCACTCCCGTTCCCCGCCCCCTTATTCACGGCGGATTTGTGAGCTCAATACGGCTCACAAATCCGTCGGGAATAAGCCGTGTGAACACGGCCTAATAGTACCATACAGCCATCCATTGTAGAAATAATCAAGTGAGTGCCATGGACCTTTCATTTTGCACCTGGTGGGGTTCCTGTACAGCAGCCCAGACTCCAACAGATCAAACATCAATGGCCTAAGAATCGGTCTAATCCTAGAATACCCCTTTAAAAGTTTTTTCTAGCTACAACACTTACAGGGCAATATAGCATTAGATTTCTTGCCAGAAGTCAGAAATCCTCAGGTTTCCCATTGTTTGTAAACTCCAGCAGCCATGATACTTACTGAACTGCCTGGAGTAACATAGAACAGCTGGTATATGCATGACATCTTCCCCCATATTGCAGCAATATACTTCTGTGTTTTTGCCTCTTATTAGATGGAAGTGAACAGAAAAAAAAAAAAACAACAACATTAGCAATGCAAATCTAATTTAATCTTTTCTATTTAACAAGGAGTGACATACACAGACCTCACTGGCAGTATATTACAAGCGAGTTCTAAGGGTTAAGCATCCAGTGTACTGTATGTACGTAGATATGTTGGTCGGTAATGGCTTTATAATAGTTATATTAATTCACAGACATAATGTTTAACATAAACACTACATCGGAGATCTTTAGAGTAATTTATGCATTCCACTTTTGCAGAATTCCAATTGAATGAATATGAACATAATCATTTGAAATGTTCTCTGAGGACTATGTAGAAAAGTATGAAGCAATGCTGCGGCTCCCTACCGTTTTATTCATAATGGATCAGTCTATTCATTCCTTATTAATTTAATGGAGTACAACCGAGATGCCTAGCAGCTCAAGCTTATGAGTTGTTCACAAATGGGGCTTTTTTGCCTGTAATCGCTTAATCCTACTGGCTGGGCTTCATAAATTGAATAAAAGAGGGAACAGAGTTTTAATTAAGTCCAAGGAATAAGCTTGTCTAAAGTCTAACACAGGGCTGAAGTGTGTTTGTCTTGTACCGAGCAAGCACCAGCATCATAGGTTACAAGCATCCATAGTCCCTGCTTTGATGATTTCTTAATGCCTTCTCTATTTAATTAAAAATATATTTTCCACCATCCACTGTGCAGCAGGTGAGAAATGGATGCTCCTTAGGGTGCTGGTAGAACGTAATCCCTGGTGTTCATGGCTTTAGTGAAAAGCCTACAAAGTGGCCTGTGGCTGGCTTTTGGGATGGCCTACATATGTTAGTTGATATGCAGACCTTGTGGTAATAAAACTGCATTTGTGTAGAAACACTTTGCAATGCGCCCAAGATGTGGGGGAGTTCTGGGGGCGTGTCGCACCACAACCATATGATTCTACACATTTATGACTGTTTGACCCCAAAACTTATATTTCAGTAAGCATGGCCTGAGCTTTCAGGAATTCTGTGGAGTCTTTTCTACTGTTTTACTATGCCGCAGAGATAGACTTAGCGCCAGGATTAAACCTACGCTGCACCAAATGTATGAGCTGCAGAAGAACAGGTCCATACATACTGGCACATTGTACACTGCTTTAAAGCTACTGTATTTAGCTTCTATGCACCTAGTTCATACATGTCACCCTAAGGCCTCGTTCACACGGCTTATTTTGCCGCGGATTGGCGCCGTACTGCGCGCCGGATTTGTGCTGCAGTACGGCGCCAATCCGTCGGAGTCATTACGGTAATCCACTGCTCTCATAGAGAACAGTGGATTCCGTCGCTCCTCCCCGCTCGGCGAATCCGCCGCGGGGGGAGAAAGTGACATGCACATTATTTACGGCGCGTACGCACCGTAGATAATGCAATGTCTATGGGGCCGGGGAGCGGCGCCTCCGCCGCGCTCCGGCCCTGCCCCCGTCCCGCCCCTTATTCACGGCGGATTTGTGAGCTCAATACGGCTCACAAATCCGTCGGGAATAAGCCGTGTGAACACGGCCTAAGTGTTCTAATGTAGGTATATTAGTGAACAGCATGTCGTGTTTAGGTAGAATAGTGACTTATAGGTGATGGTTAAAATAAGAATCTTGTTTAGTCATTGTGTAATTCTGAACTTCAGTTAGTTCTGGAAAGTTCCAGTCAATGTTAAGTGGCTAGCCAAATGGTCAGCATTATAATGCATTGTATCTATGTAACCTCTGAAGAAAATCTGTGGTGACCTCACATTGTCTCTGTGACCCTTCATTACCTGTACGCACAATAGCTCCTAGCATACCACCATAGCACACACCATACCATATCATGGCACAGGATGTTATTTTAACCTTTATAGTGCTTTCCAATGGCTTTTTTTTGTGATCTAAAAACAGATGACACATAAGGCCATGATATCATGGTCAAGCTACTCTATGCAACCTCTATATGGTGTAACTGCATGTGGTGCTTGATGAATCTGCTATGGTATTGATTATAAAGTAGGCCCAGATCAAGGCACGGTGGGGGGTTTGCTGGTAGGCTGAGTGTAGATGCAAGTGACAGAAAGCTTGAAAAAAGTTGTATAGCTGGGTTGTCAAGTAGCTGATGTAAGACTGCTAGTAAAAGCTACATACCGAGAGGATAAAGACTACCAATACAAGGAAAACACAGCAATTAGACACACTAAAATATATCTTTTAAGAACTCAGAAGATAAAAAGATATACTCCAGCATAGTAGCCAACAAAAATACATAGATGCTCCCTATCCTTACACTATATCCTAGAAAAGGTAAGGGAGGAGAAAAGAATATACACCCCTTACCTAACCGAAAAATGGGGTAACCGCCCCCAATAAGGGCAACCCCAAACTGGAACCTGTATTGTTCTATCTCTCTGATGAATCCACCAAGATGTGTAAGGGAAACGCTTTGGAGTATGCACAGGGACAGCTCTCTAAATGATTGGTCCAGCCATAAGAGGTGCTTGAACCTAAATTGCACTGACTTCTAATATCCATTTTTTGGGTTTCATTGTACCTTGTGTCTGTTTCGTCTATACCTTTTCTCTAGATCCTCTACTGTGTATTGTTTATACATTTCCTCTGCCCATGTATACACCATCTTTATGTGAGAGAGTTCATAGGGTTTTCCTGAGGGTTAGGTTCCAGTTTGGGGTTGCCCATAATGAGGTGGTTACCCCATTTTTTGGTTAGGTAGGGGCTGTATATTCTTTTCTCCTCCCTTACCTTTTCTAAGTTATTGTCACGGATGCCCCTGCGACCCTTGTCCCGGGTCGCAGGCGCATCCGTGCCCGACTCGAGCGGCGCTCCGTCCCGCACCTCGGGGTCGGGGTCCGCTCATCCCGCTCCGGGGGGCCCCAAGTTTTTCCCCGGCCTCGCCCCTGCCCCTCCGTCTCGGTCTCTCGGCGGCGCGGGTCGCCCCTTAGGGACCGCGCGCCGGCACGAGTTTTAAAAGGGACAGTGCGCCGGTTTTTGGGCCCCTTTGCCGGGGCATGCTCCTTTTTAGCCCAGCCTCTTCCCAGGGGCCCTTTGCCGGATTTTAGTGCTCATGCCTATTGTGAAAGCGTTAAAAAAACCTTGTCTCGCCTCCCTTTGTACCAAACCCTTTTGCTTCGTTTATCGACCCGATCCTTGTCGCTCCCCCTGCCCTTCTGCCTGTCTAGTTCACAACCAAGCCGTGCCGACCTTCTTGCCTTTCCCCGTAGAGCCTGATGCCGATTCTGTCCCTCGCCTACCCTTGGCCCCAGCAGGCAAGCCCCCCCCCAGTGGTAGTGACCGGTGGATCCCCCCGCAGCAGCCCATCCCCTTTTCGGCGGGCTCTGTAATCCCGGGACCCATTAGTTTCCACCCCCTGGTGGGGGCTTTCGCCATCGCCTGCGGGGGTCCCGGGATCCCCCTCAAGAGAAAACAGTAAGACCCGGGCAGGGTCCCCCCAAGGGTCCTTGCCGAGCATCGTGTATCACCACCCGGGTCAGCAATAAAAACAGATCCGCGAAAAGCACAGCGCTCAGCAGCTCTCTCCATGATGCAGCAGCTCATCGCCATCAGCAGAGCAGTCGGCTGCAGTGGTTTCTCCCCGTGACAGCGCTAATTTTGGTCCAAAGCTCCGTTGCCAGCCGACAAAGTTCACGGAGACCCAAAAGGCCTGAGGGGCTTCATCCCCCAGTGCTCCTTCATGTGGAACTTATGGTGGCTTTCCTTGGGAAAGACCCAAAGGTGGCCTTGGGTCAGTTCCTCTCGGGTAAAGCCCGGGCCTGGGCAATCCTCCTGGGCCCGAGGCGATCCGGTCCCGTGCCCTGGTACATTTCTCGGAATTCCGTGTGTCTTCGAAGCCTGCCCGCGTTCGTCCGCCGAGACCGCCTGTTGAAACCGAACAAGGGAACGCCCCGTGGGAGCTACGCCGTGCATTTTCCCACCACTTGCATCGGAGCTGGTTGGAACGATTCAGCGTTGTGCCCACTTCAGGAAGGGTTCCCACCCGTTTAAGGATCCCCTGCCCCCGGGACCATATTTCTTTTTGGGCAAAGCTATCCATTTGGCAAACCCCCCGGGATTGTTTCCCGCTTAAGAGAGACGTGAGGAGCCCGCCAAGAGCAAGAACCAGTCCACCACGGTTTTGCCCCGGCCCTGCTCAGTTTTCTAGGCCTCCACAGCCCCCTTTCCCCCAGCCACCGTGGAAGAGGCCATACTGTGATGAGCCCACCTGACCCGCAAACTTGACCAACGGCGTAAGGGAAAAACCCTATGTCTCTCGTGGCAGCCTGAACATCTCCTCGGGGTTTTCATATCCGTCCGCGGCGGCGGGGGAGCGAGGCACCTGGGCTACGTGGGAGAGGCGTCCCTAGGGGGGGGCAGTCCCTTTGTCGAACATACCCGTCCTGGTCAGCAGGGAACCCGGGGACCACTTTAAGTTCAGTTTCCCTGGACTCCGGTTCGGCTGGGAACTTCTTGGACGCTCCCGTGGTGTCTAAACCCATTTTCCCGGGGTTTCCTGTAAAAACCCCCTGTCCACTCCCCCGTCAGTGGGGAGTCTTCAGCGATCTAGTCCTTTTACCGTAGGACCCACTGTTCCTTAAAATTTGGACACTGCATAAAGAGAGATGTCATTCTATGTGTTCCCGGTCTTCCTCGTCACCTTTGGGTCTTCCGTGGTGCGAAAATTTGCCCCGGTGCTTGGGCGAGGGCGAATTTTTGGGCGATGGGGTCCTGAGTGTGGTCTCCGTTTGTGGCCCCTCGCCGGTGTTCCCGTTCTCCGGTTTACCGTCTAAAGCTCGGGGGCCCCGCTCATATCGTGAGTTTTCTGAGTCTTTTTCGGAAGCAAGAAGCCCTTCCCCCAATTCCATATATTGCCGATTGATTTCTCCCCGGTACCAGCCCTCCTGGGGAAAGGTCTACCCCCTTACCGTTCCTGAGGCTCAACCCCTTTTGAATACCCCGGGAAAAATTTTTTTTTCAAAAGGGATATTTTGGAAGTTTCCCCCGCGGGAGGGTTCTTCTTTGTGGAAAAGAGGACGGCTCCCAACGACCCTGCATCGACTCCCGGGGTCTGAACAAGATCACGGAAAAGAACCGGTTTCCTCACCGTTGCCCGGAAAACTATTCGACCGTTACAGGGCGAAGGGTCTTTTCCAAGCGGATCTGAGAGGGCCTACAATTTGGTCCGGATCCGCAAGGGCGATGAGTGGAAGAGGGCCCTTAACCCCAGGACGGGCCATTCGAGTATCGGTGATGCCTTTCGGACTTTAATCGCCGCCGTCTTCGGGAGTTCGTTAACGATGTTTCGGGATCTTCTCTATACCTGTGTCTGGTTACCTGGACAAACCTGATATACTTCCCGATCTTGAGCCACCGCCTTACACCTCAAGTGCTAAGACCCCACAGCTAAACATTGTATCCCAAAATTTGGGAAGTGCCCCTTCCATAAGTCGCCTTCCGTTCCTGGGTTTATTATCTCGGGCCAAGGGCTACTGGGACCCACCAAATTGTCAGCCGTTTGCAAGGCCACGCCCAGTGGGGCCGCGGGGCCATACAACGGGTTTTTGGGCTTCTCAACTTCTACGGCAATTTATTCCGCACTTCTCCCCGTGGTGGCTCCCATTGTGGCCCTTTCGGGAAGAAGCCAAACCGGAGCGGCCCTTTAGGCCGAGGAAGCATTCACCAACTTTAAAAAAACCTTTTCCTCTGCGTTCCATCCCGTCGCGGCCGGACCCCGCAAAAACCCCTTTTCGCTTGAAGTAGCGCCTCATCGGTAGGGCTGGAGCAGTCCCCCACGCAAAAGGGCCCACAGGGGAAAACAGTCCTTGTGGCTTCTTTTTCCCAAAACTTTTCACAGGGGAGAGGAAAAAACACCATCGGGGATGGGGGAATTTTAGCCATAAAAATGGCCCTGGGGAAAATGGCATATTTGTGGAAGGGGCGCACCCCATTTGATCTTTTGGATATAAAAACCTCCCTACCTCCCGACTGCCAGCGACTTTAAACCACGGGCCCGGGTAGGTGGTCGCTTTTTTTCCCGTTTTTAATTTTTAAAATTCATTTCCGCCCCGCCGAGAAAAACGTGAAGGGAGATGCCCTTCCCGTGCCTCCGACGTGGTGGGTGAAAAAGCGATCCCCGAGCCATAATTTCCTCCGGAAGCCTTTTCTCCGCGCCCCCGTCGTCTCCCGGAAGGCCCAGGGGAGACATATTCCGCCCCGCGCTCCGTAGGCGTATCCCGAATGGGGTCACTGCTCGCTGGTGGCTGGGGACTCCCGGTGCCCACAAGATTTCTCCTGATTTTTCCGGGGATATTGGTGGCAGGACCTCGGTAAGGGGTTTTAAAAATTGTCCCGGGGTGTACCTCCTGTGCTCGCAACAAGGCTTTCCCCGCCACAAGCCCGGAGGTCTCTTGCACCCACTGCCCCCCCTACCAAAAATGGTCTCCCTGGGATGGACTTTATAACCGACCCACCTCCCTCGTCCGGGAAATTTCCGTTGTGTGGGTGGTGGTAGACCTTTTCTAAAATGGCACATTTTGTCCCCCTTTCCAGGTCTGCCTTGGCCCCCCCCCCCGGCCGAGCTTTTTTTTTCTCCACATTTTTCGTCTGCACGGTCCCCCTTCCAAATCATCTCGGATCCCCGGGGGGCATTTGTTTCTAAATTTGGCGGGCCCTTGCGCTAAACCCAGAGAAGTTGACTTTCCTCGGCTTAACCCTCGACGAAAGGCCAGGGGGAGAGTGAAAACAAGTTTCGGGTGTTTACCCGCGCCCCTTGTGTCTCACGGCAAAAAGACGGGCACCTTTTCTTTTCCCTTTGGGGGGAATTTTGTATAATTCCCCAGAGTCGAGTCCGGGGTGCCTCTCCCTTTTACGTTGTGTAGGCTTAATCCCCGCCCACCTCTCCACTAGCATCCTCATCCGGGTCCCAGCTGTGACACTTGGGCCAGGACATAGGGGGGCCGTTTGGTCCCTGACCCGCCAATCCCGCTCCGTGCGTCTGACCCATGAGGGGCAGGCAATAAAGAAGAAGCCCCTCGGGTTTTTCCCCGGTTTAAAAGGTGTGGCTGTCAGCCCGGGTTGTCCCGCCTCAAAATCCCTCCACAAAATGGGACCCCCCCCTTTGTAGGACCCTTGGGGGCCCTTAAGCGCATAAACCCGGTGGGTATAAATGGTCCCCTCCTACATGCCCTATCCCGAACTCCTTTTAAAGTCTCTACTAAACCCCCTGGTCCTTAAACCTTCTCTAGAAGGCGTCCCTCTCCGTCTGTGGCTGATGCAGCTAAGTCTTTGTGGTTAAAAAGAAACCCGGGTATGGGGGGACAGAGGGGAAAAGTTATTTTCTATTGACGGGGGGGGGTTCGGGCCCCAAGAAAGATCGTGGGAGCCGGAGGAACATCCTGGTCGCCATTATTCAGAAATTTTTCTCACTCTAAAAAAGAAGGGGGGACCCAAAGGGGGGGGTACTGTGGGGTGCCCCCGCGCCTTGTCCCGGGGCGCGGCGCATCCCTGCCCCGACCTGAGCGGGCCCCGTCCCCCCTCGGGTCCGGGGTCCGCTCATCCGTGGGGGTCCCAGGGACTTACCCCGGGCCCCGTCCTGCCCCGCCGTTCCCGGTCTTGGCGTGCCGGCGCCGCCCCTTTGGGGGCGCGCGCCGGCAGCTGAGATTTAAAGGGGCGTGCGCCGGGAATTTGGCCATTGCCGGGGATGCTCCTATTTTTGCCCACCTTTCCCAGTGGCCTTTGCCGGATCTTTAGTGCCCCCTGCTTGGAAAGCGTTCCAGAAAGCTTGTTCGCCTCCCCTTACCGAACCCTTTTTCTTACGTTTATCGACCACTCCTTTCCGTCTGCCCCGACCTTCTTTTCCTGTTACGTTCACGAACCCACAGCCGCCGCCCCGACCTTCTTGCCTGTCCCCCCCACTACGAGCCTGATCCGATTCTGTACCCCTACCCTTTGGGCCCCCACCGAGGCAAGCCCCCCCCATGGTAGGGGGTTTGGGCTCCCCCCGCAGCAGCCATCCCGCTTTGGGCGGGCTCTGGTGAAAACCGGGACCCATTTGATTCCACTCCCTGGTGTGGGCTACCCATCCCTGGGTGGGCCAGCGGATTCCACCTTAAGCGTAACAGTTATAGGGGGTAAGAATGGGGGTCATCTATTTTTTTTTTGTTGGCTTTTCTATGCTTCATTTATGAGTATATCTTTTTATCTTCTGAGTTATTAAAAGCTAAGTTTTAGTGTGTCTATTTGCTACATTTTCCTCGTATTGGTAGTCTTTGACCTTTTCTGGAGGTACGTGCATTTGTTTGGGGGTAGGTTCCCCTGTTGAAATAAACCTGTATTGGTTTATTCTACATGCAGAGAGCAAATATTTATAGTACCAGGTAGATGCAGCAAGTCTATGGGGTGTCAATAAGGATAAGCTAGTAAGCTGATTAAGGGACTTGTAGTAGTTGGGAGCCATTGCTGTAAATGCCAGCCTAGGGATAAAGATGTACTGGAAAGTTAAGTATAGACTGCCTATGAACCAGTAGACAAAGAGATGTCATGGTTTGGACAAGAACTAATGTCAGGTTCTCTAACAAAACAGAAAGCAATAAAATGCTCCATGTGGATCTATAGTGAACAGAGCACTTTGTAACTTGCATTTGAAAGTGAATTCAATAAACCGCAGCATACTATCATGAACACAGTGCAGAAATCCACCAAATGAGCATGAAGTTCTAAACACCCAGTTCATGTGTGATATACCATGCAGTAAGATTCACTCGAAAGAGGACCAAAATATTCTGTAGTTACTCTTGCTAGGATTAAATATCTGAACTAAATAATGTGTAATATGTTCCTAACCTCTGTTTGCTACTTCTGGATGCATACCCCTGTAACCCTTTCACTCAATTGACTTCTCATCATGATGGTTACATACAGTACTGAACAGCACAACATGATAGAAACCTATTGGGTCACCAATTTGTTTAAGGCCTAACCGAGTGAATTTAGGAAGAAATAACATGTTCGTGACATACTTTCAAAGAGTGTTACTCAGAAAATTGTAGGAAAGATGGAAACAACAGAATCATTGATCTCTTCTCATGACGGACAAAATATCATGGAACAAATGATGTTGAGCACGGGAGATGGGGAGATCTTTTTCAACATATGAAGGAGCTGCAAAAAGAGCCAAATTGTATTGTCACAGTCGTTAAGGAACTCAAAGGAAGTGATAATGAGAAAAGAGTTGGATACTGTCACTGGTTCCAGGAGTTTGTGAAGGAAAACATCCAAAATGAAATTGCTGGTATTTCCCAATATATTTGTCGATACATTTAGGAACATACATAGCCACATTGAAATCAAGCAGAAAATGAGATCACACTCAGCATTGGAAGTAATGCAATCAATTACACTTATATCAAGGAATGTAGTGTATCATTTGAGTTTAGATAGCTTCATCCTAATGGTATTTACAACAGAATTGTTGGAGCCTCTTTTCAGTGAATCTCCCTGTAAAATGTCGTGCTGCTTATTTTCAATCTTGCATTCAATGTTAGATTCACATCACAAATCTCCAGAAAAATCTACAACTATAACAACTTTGGGTGACATGTATGAACGGGGCTGCGCCAGAATTCTGGCCTGAAAAGCTGTAGTAGACCAGTTCTTTAGATGTATTAACAGGTGTACTTGAAACTATGGTGCAATAATTGCCTTGGTACCGGGACAAAGACACCTTTTAGCGCACCAGTGTTTTGGGGCGTTCTGGGGGGTGTCGCACCACATTAGTAGAAGTAGAACATTTATGATCCTTTCATGCCAAAACTTTGGAACAGAGCTGTTAGAACAGCCAGACCAAGTTAATGCTCCACCAAGGAGTGGAGTCCAAGGAACCCCCTCATATTCATCCTCATCCACTGCAAAGGGCTTAGACTCCGTTCCAGGGAACTCTCAAATTGTTACCCTTGACGAATTCACCTGACACCTGATAGCAGCTGCTGCGATACTGGAACATCATGCTAGGTGTGTAGTCAAACAGAGCAAGGGTCATGGCAGGTGGGGTTCTTTCTTAGTCTCAAATCTAGCAAAAGGTCAGGGCAGACAGCGGGCAAACGTCAGATAGGTATTGTGTACTTGCCCTTTAAGGCTAAAAGGACCAGTGTGCACTAACCAGACATCTATAGTGCACATAGCAGGTAATGAAACAACTGCAGCTGTCATTTGCACAGAGAGGTGCAGCTGCAGACAGCCGTATTGATGGCTTCAGACGGGAACCACTTGGTAGTTATGACACTAATTTCATCGGTCATTATTGGGAAACAGGCTGCTTTTCTGCAATGCTGGAAGTTCCATGGGGGAGGAACATTCTTCCACAGGGTTGAATAACAATACTTGAAACTTTGCTACAGTTTTCTTCCCTAAACATCTGTATATAGGGGTGTAATTACAGTTTTTGTTGACTTTGCTGCCTTAGAGGGGGTTCTCTGGGACTATATATATATATATATATATATATATATATATATATATATATATATATATATATATATATATATATATATGTGTGTGTAAATTTAAGCTGCTGCTGCTGTAACAAATCATTCTCCCCTTGCCACCCACCGCCATTCTAGCAAGGACACATCTGTTTACAGCCGGTTGTTGGTAGTCAGCTCATGAATTCTGCAGCCATTTATTGGTTGCAATGGTCACGTGCCCTCGTCTGACATCACCACTCAGAACTGAATAGCTTTAGTACAGCAGCATCAACTTATGGGAAGAAAAAGATCACCACTCTTTAGATCAGAAATTGTTGACATGATGAGTATCCTGACTGCTAAGAAAAAACAAAAACTCTGGCTTGCAGTAGTCAGGGTGCAGCTCAATTAAAAGGGATTTCTCATTACAAGCTTTCGCAGACTTGAGATGTTGATCTCTCTTACAGCTTCAAAATGAGGGACATGTCTCTTCTCCCAGTAGACGTGTGTTCCCTCATTGAAGAATGGTGACATCATCATTCTGTGTGAGCAGTGGGAGAAAGAGGATATCACAGCTCTTCAGACCTCCTGCAATGGTCAGTTTTCATGCCTGCACAGCTGTCACCTCCCTTCCTTTCTCTGCTCCCTCCTGAGTCATCATCATCATTCTGTGTGAGCAGTGGAAGGGAGATGATGTCACAGCTCTGCAGACCTCTTGCAATAGTTCTCATGCCTGCAGAGCTGTCAGCTCTCTCCCAGGCTGCACAAGCTCCATGTAATTAGAACACCTGCATTGCTGTAAACAGTTATACATACAGCCTGAACTGATGAAACAAATGTGCGAAGTGCACTCTGATCCCCCCTCTGTTATGCCAGGAGGTAGAGGGGAACAGAATGTACAAGGCTGTGCTATATGGGGGGATAAGAGGGAGGTGTGTATAAGACTGTGCTATATGGGGGGAGAGTGAATCTAGCAGCTACAGACTCAGTAATTGCCCAGATCCTTCACATAGGGCTGAGAGATGAGCATAGAGAGCTCAGACAGCCTTTATTATACAGACACAATCAGCATAGAAAGCTGAGGCAACTCGTTTCACTTTCAATTTACACAGCTGTTCTTACTCAGGGGAGTAAGAACAGAGTGCAGGCAGCCAATCACAGCACAGGGGGGGTGTCCCATCGAGGCGGCATGTCCCAACAGGGCTGAATGAAATATCAGGCAGCCAATCACAGATTAGCTCTTATCTGTTATACTAAATGATTTAGGTAATGCGAACCAATTGCAAAAGTGCTTATTTTTACTATCCCCCTCATTACAGATATGATCTTTGTAGCGAGAAAATCCCTTTAAGACTCTGATTTTTACTTCATGGGGCAAGTGGATTAAGTTGGCTCAATTAACTCAGTTTCATTAGGTCATCAAAAAGTAGGGGTGGATAGAGAACAACTGTCTATCTGTGGTCAATGAATTAAGATATTTCTAAGGTTTAAGTTTAGCAAGAATTAAGAATTCTAGACAAATGACCCCTGAATCTTGTTTGCGTAATTCAGTATCTGTTTACCTGTTTTTCTTCCACATCCATGCAATCATTTGGCATTTGAAGCTAATTTAAACTAAAAGACCTCCTTTTTCAGTTTAATATCGCCACAGTGTACAATTACATTTTATCAGAGCGTCAGCAAAATACAGTAATGAAACAGTTGCTGGATGATTAGAGTACATTTTGTACATGGGAAAATGCATTGGACAAAGATGTTACCGTCTAATTTTTCATTACATGTGTAAGGTGCCTGAAAACCTATCTCTATTAAATAGAGAATGCCCCATAGACAGATGTTATAATTAATTTTTTATTGATATATTCATATGTATGTGGTGTAACTGCACAGAGAGACAAGGCTGTGCTTCCACCTAAAGAACTGTATATTTAACGGTGACCTGAATCCTTGGTACACCAAGGTGATGTAAATTATGCCACTTGAAGATAACTGTCTTATTTCAGCCCACTTCAGCAGAAATAAAATAACAAATGTGTCCTTTGGAGCAAGTCATCTGTAGAGAAAGAGAAGTACATCAAAAGAAAGCAGGGTCTCCCAATCATTAAGGAATTAATTGATAATACATACAACAAAGCAGGAGACCAAATTTGACCCTATTGCTATGTAATGTTTAACCATTGCACAAAGACTTGGGAAGGTCATAAACTGAAGCATGATCTATTCTCAAAGTTATAGCATCACAAAGAATCAGAGGATACTCTCCATATTGTAAAGTTGGATTTTAAAATAGTGGCCCTCATTTACTATTGCTGTCTGAAAGTACCTAAAATGCACCAGAATTATATCAGTGGCTCATACTGATTGATACATTGGTGCAGCTTTAGAATTTTTTTAACTTTTTAGACCAGTTTTACTTAGTTTCTATGTCAGAATTTTGGCACGTTTTTGTGCATTGTAGGCACACCCACTTTTTGGAAATCCACACCCACCTGAAAGTTTCTTAGGCCCATAAATAAACGTGTCTTGGACATGCTGCGACATACTGCACCAAAAATGCACCACTTTTCTGCTGCAACCACATTAGTAAGTGAGGGTAATTGTTTTGCATGTCATTTTTATATTATATTTTTTTATATAAGTAGAATTGGCAGTTTTTGTTTTAATAGCTCCTTATGTTTTTGATCAGGTCCATACAGTGTAGAGAAAAAATACAGTATCTCACAAAAGTGAGTACACCCCTCACATTTTTGTAAATATTTTTCCATTTTACTATATCTTCATGGGACAACACTGAAGATCTGACACTTTATTACAATGTAAAGTAGCCAGTTTAAAGCTTGTATTATAATATATTTATATATATAATATATATTATATATTATATTAATATATATAATTAGAGAAAGCAGCACACCAAAAAATGTATAATAAGCGGGTGTAGCGAAAAAAAGGAATGGAACAGTTCAACAATTAAAAAAAGACTTCGCCACTTCAGGTACAGATCAAAAATAACCGTTATTGCCAATGTCACAGAACCCGACGTTGGCCTCTCCAGAGTCTGTGAGAGGCCGAAGTCGGTTCTGTGACATTGGCTAAAGGTTTATTTTTTGATCTGTACTGAAGTCTGCGAATCTTTATTTATATATATCATATATAATATATAATATATATATATATACATACATACATATGGAAGATTAGTGTTAGAACCAGATAGCAGCTGGGGCTTCAACAGACAGAGACAGGGACACTGCAGTTAAAGTCCAAGTCCTTTGCCTGGGCTTATTTTAATGGTAGCAAAACAAAACAGGCTTAACTTCAGGCAACAGTATAAACAAAAACCTGCTCGGCTGAGCTCTAACTATACAAGGAATGGTCCTCTCTATACCATGGGCACAGTGAGTGACTCTGGGCATGCACCAAACAAATGTAACATGAGCTACTCACAATGTAGCTTTAGCATTACTCAAGCAGCAAACAGGTCTTTATAGGGCCTGAAACCAGCCTCACCTGGTACATGTGAGTGGCCTCTCACCCATCACTTGGCCACTCCAGGAAAAGCCAACCCGGACAGAGCATATTGGAGTCGATATACTAAAACGTGTCAGTAAATACTGACACACAAGAACTGTAGGTTTCCTTCACCAAGCCCAGGCCTCTCGGTGACACGCATCTGCCAACATACTGCGTAAGGCCACAGAAGAAAGTGTTCTGGGGGAAATATACCTTCCTTCAACCACTCCACCTGTCACTGTCTCATATACCCTCCCCCTCTGTTAGAGCCTGTGAGGTCGGACACTCTCAGCCATCAGACAGTTTGTCCTTGACAGAGCATTGGCATTGCCCTGCAGTTTTGCTGCCCTGTGTTTGACATAGAAATTAAAATTTTGCAGTGTCAGGAACCATCTCATGACTATTGCATTTCTCTCTTTAGCTGGAGACATCCAAGTTAATGGAGAGTTGTCTGTGATTAGCTGAAAGTGACAGTACTTGAGGGAATCAAAGGCCCATTTGATGGCCAAACACTCCCTCTCAACAATACTATAGTTCCTCTCTACAGGTGTGGGTTTCCTATTTAAAGGGGTTTTCTCAGTACAGGCTTTTGCACACATCTTATGCCATATCTCTAGCTTACAGCTTCAAATCCAGGGACAGGTCTCTCCTCCCAGTAGGTGTGCATCTTCTTCCCTCACTGTGTCTTCCCTGCTCTCTCCTGAGTCATCATTATTATTCTGTGTGAGCAGTGGGAGAGAGAGGATGTCACAGCTCTGCAGACCTCCTGCAATGATCAGTTTTCATGCCTGCAGAGCTGTCACCTCCCTCTCAGGCTCTAATCCTTGTAACCAGAACACTTGTATTGCTGTAAGCAGTTATCCATACAGCCTGAAATGATGAAACAAATATGAGAAATGTAAATTGCTCCCCCCTCGGTTATTAGACAGGAGGTAGAGGAGAGGATAGTTTATAAGGCTGTGTTATATGGGTGGAGGGAATGAAACTAACAGCTAGAGACTCAGTTATTGCCCAGATTGTTCACATAGAGCTGTCACTGTCAGAGGAGCAGAAAAAGCTCAGGCAACCGTTATTTCACAGCTCAGAGAGAGTGAAAGACAATGAGAACATAGAAACAGACAGCAGCCAGCACAGAAAGCTCAGGAAGTCAGTTTCAGTTTCATTTTGACACAATTTAGAGGGAAGTGAGCGCAGAGAGTGCAGACAGCCAATCACAGCACATGGGGTGTGGCCTGCACAAGGGGCATGTCCTGACAGGGCTAAATTAAATATTAGGCAGCCAATCACAGCAAAGGGGCTGTGGTATGACACCAGACTTTAGATTTCGCTTTAGACACTCAAAGATTAGCTAATAGCTGTTAAACTAGATGATTTAGGTAATACAAACCAATTGCAAAGGTGCTTATTTTTACTATCCCAATCATTACAGATATGATGTTTGTAGCAAGAAAACCCGTTTAAATACATGACTAGATGCTCTTCTCTGTCGACGTCCTGGGAAAGTACTGCACCCAGACCCTCATCAGATGCATCTGTCTGTATAATAAACCCCTTTTTAAAATTAGGGGTGATCAGGAGTGATCTTTTACAAAGAGCCAGCTTTAACACCTGGAATGTCCTTTCTGCTTCTGGGTTCCAGGTGACCATGACGGACTTACTGTGCCTTATCAGATATGTTAGGGGTGGTACTATACTCGCAGAGTTAAGGATGAAACCAAAATACCTGCCTTTTTGTTGTGGGTTGTGGCCAGTTCTGTATAGCCTCCAACTTATTGACCTGAGGTTTTATAATGCCCCTATCTATTATGTATCCCAGGTACCGGGCTTCTTCCAGACCCAAGGCACACTTTTTAGGGGCCGTTCACACGGCTTATTTCGGGGCGGATTGGCGCCGTAC
This sequence comes from Phyllomedusa bahiana, assembly GCA_025379985.1. Taxonomy (NCBI): domain Eukaryota; kingdom Metazoa; phylum Chordata; class Amphibia; order Anura; family Hylidae; genus Phyllomedusa; species Phyllomedusa bahiana. Next base: position 54,211 of record JAODAL010005257.1, read on the forward strand.
TGCGCCGATGTTGCGCTGCAGTACGGCGCCAATCCGTCACAGTAATTACGGTAATCCACCGTTCTCATAGAGAACAGTGGATTCCGCCGCTCCTTCCCGCTCGGCGAATCTGCCGGGCGGGGAGAAACTGACATGCACATTATCCAGGCGCAATAAGCGCCATGGATAATGGAAGTCTATGGGGCCGGCGGGCCGCGCCCCCGCCCCTTATTCAAGATGGAATTGCGAGCGCAATCCGGCTCGCAATTCCGTCTTGAATAAGCCGTGTGAACACGGCCTTAGGGTTTGCTGTTAACCCTTCTTCTCTAGGGTAATTAAGCACTGCCTGTACCTTAGGAAGGTGGCTGTCCCAGTCCTCACTAAAGATTATTAAGTTGTCTGTATATGCTGATACATAACGATGATGAGGCTTAAGGACAACATCAATTAACCTTTGAAAGGTTACTGGAGCCCCTTGTAAACCAAAAGGTAGGCAGACATACTAGAACAGAAAGCCATCTTGGTAAGCTCTATTGGTAAGGGGAGCCTGCTAGTAGCCGTTACTAAGTTCCAGAGTTGAGAAGTATCTGACATGTGACCTAACCTCTCAATTAACTCGTCAACCCTTGGCATTGAGTACATGTAAAATTTTGACACCTCACCAGTTTTTGGAAATCGTTACACAATCATAACGAGCTATCCGGGTTTGGAATGAGTACAATGGGACTCGACCATTCGCTTCTTGACTTCTCAATCACGCCAGAGTCCAACATTTTCTTAACCTCCTTGGATATGGCTCATGTATGAGCTTCTGGGACCCGGTAAGGTTTCAACTGGAGCTTTATCCCCAGTTTGGTCACAATGTTATGTTTTATGACCTTAGTACACTCTGGTAACTCAGAGAACACATAATTATTACTCTGTATAAACTCCAGGGTTTCCTGTTTGTGGGACTTTGGCAGGAACTCTGATACACACACCTCTGGAACCACACAATGGGGTGTGCCCACCACAGTCAGGGTCTGTCTGTCCTTCCATGGCTTAATTAAGTTAACATGGTCTAATTGTTCCGGCTTACATCTATCGGGCTGGTACACTTTATAATTAACAATTCACAGCTTTTCAATGATTTCATAGAGCTCTTGCCATTTTGCAAGAAATTTACTTTCTACAGTAGGAACCAATACTAACATCCGATCCCCTGGATTGAAGCTCTTCCCCTTAGCAAACCTATTATATACTCGGCTTTGTGCTTCCTGTAGGTATTCCTCATCACTTGGCCACTCCAGAAAAAGCAGACCCGGACAAAGCGGATTGAAGCCACTATACTAAAACATGTCAGTAACTACTGACCCACAAGAACTGTTGGTTTCCTTCACTGAGCCCAGGCCTCTCGGTGACACACATTTGCATACGTACACATCATACATATATCTCGCGTACTTTGGCCGATTAAAGATAAAAAAAATAAAAACTACCTCTCCTCCCACCTTACTTCCAGTGCCGTGCCATCGTCACCAGCTGCTGGTCTTCTGTTTCCTACTTCCAGACAAGATTGTCACCAAGGCAGCTGTTAATTGGCTGCAGCAGTCATGTGCCACTCAATTACATAAAAAATTGGAGCTGTTCCTTTCCAAATGGTGATGTTGGTTATATTTTTTTAATTTTTAATGGAATCAACCATATAAAAACAAGCCATAAAGCCTTTTTTTTTTAAAATGTGCAGCAAAGCTACTGCTTCATCCTAGATAATTAGTGGGATACCAATATCAAATGGTTGTCCGGTTCATTAAATTGATTGTTAAGTGGGACCAGAATAGTAAACAATAGGGAAAAATGTAATGTTCAACTCACTGTCTCCCAGCGTTGTGGCTCTGAAGTCTTTAGGCATCCACTCCTTTTCAAAGAGGTTCATACTACATAGTGGGTAAATGGAGAACAAGCCTCTTTTGTGTGTTGACACGAGGCACAGAAAGTGAAGAGGAACGAATCCCAGGAGACATCTGAGAAGCAACAGCAGAAGACAGCAAGGTGCGTATCACTTTTTTTTTCCCAACCTGGTCACATATAACTAACTGGACAACTCTTTCAATGCCGTATATTTGCTTCAGCACCTTTAGTTAGCAGTACTTAAAAATGCTGTTCCATGACAACTTCTGTTTTTACTTTTAAGTATTGTTTGTTCCATCCTTCTACATATAGATTGATATATCCAAATGTGCTCATTGTTTTTTCTGCAAATCTCATTCGCTTTAAATAACCACTGAAAACAGCTGTACGAGTACATTCAACTCTCCAATTCACATCTATAGAGAAAGACGACACATGGTCATCCTTAAAGGGGTGTTCTAACCATGCTATTTCACACAGCCTGCTCTCCACAGCCAGCTTCAGACTCCCACTTCTTGGTTAGGCTGTACTATTCTATTTCTAGCTGCATCTGTTACAATAACAGGAGTGCAGAAGGTTTGTACAATGTAGTGCACAAGGCTTCAGAGCTCTAAAGGGTTAAAGCTTGTCAGTAAGTAATGTAAATGAGCTCCGGTCTTTCAAGCTAAGAAACACAGCAGGGAGTGAGTCATCATCCCAATCACTGTTGCAGCTTAGAGCAGAGAGAGAGCCGGAAGAGGTGATCGGCAACTAGTGAAGCTTGTCTGCAAAATTAGGAGATAACATCTACTCCTAAATCTGAAGAGAAACAAAATCAGAACAGCAATGTATTTAGCAATAGTCTTTATTTACCTCTGCCTACATGTTTAAAGCTAATTAAAACAATAAGAATAATCATTTAAGTAGGACTATACAGCTACTCACTCTTGACAACATGGGGTCGCATAAGTTGGACCACAACTTAACCTATTTTATGACCATTCTGATTCACTGTGCTAATTTTTGATTTTACAAGTTTACAGAAATGATAAAAGTAACAAGATGATTAATTGGACATTACAGTGTAGTATCTGATCATGTATAGAGCATAAAATAATAATATCCAACAATGCAACGTATTTCTCTTTATGCTAATGAACAAGTGATAGATTGATATACCCAGCAGTAACTTTAGACTGGATGGTTTCCCATACTACTGTTGTGCATTCCCATATACCATACCATAAAGTGCAGAATAATACTGTCATACAGATAATCAAATCATCATTGCCTAATTACTACCATAACAGTACTCAAGTAAGGGTTTGTTCACACAGCGTTTTCACTCCATGTTAACTACGCTTTTTAGATCCGTCTCTGGGACCGACAGGACGGATCTAAACAATAAGCAGTGAGATTATCACTGCGGACAATGAGGAACACGCAGCGAGAGACCAGCGCTGCGTGTTTCCCTCCTGCCTGTCGGCTCCATCTTTGAAAGAATTGACATGCATTTCAAAGATGGTGCCGACAGGCAGAAGGGGAACACACAGCGGCGATCTCTCATACGAACGCCGCTGCGTCTTCCTCATAGCCCGCAGTAATAATCTCACTGCTAATTGTTTAGATTTGTCTCTGGGTCCGTCCTGTCGGTCCCAGAAACAGATCTCAAAAGGCGTAGTTAACACGGCATGGAAACGCCGTGTGAACAAGCCCTAACGGTGCTCAAAGTTGCAAAGTAACAGGGCTTAAAAGTTGAGTAAATAACTTTACCATTCACTAATAATGTAGCTGTACTTTTATGGGTCCAGACACAAAATAGGGAACTGAAGGGGCAAACTTCTGATGCAGGGGAAATAAGGCCCCACCATTAACAGGAAGGAGTGAGACTGCACAGGCCACATATCTCCGATGCCCAGGGGCTTAGGCCCAGGAAAGAAAGGCTGCTGCTCCGAACCTGGCCTAGAATGGCAATCAGTCCTATTGGGCAGATTCCAAGTTGGCCTTGCACACAATCAAATCTTCTAAACTGTATGCGTGTAGTTTCATCATGCCGCCAGCCACTCTGCCCCTCCGCCTCATCTAGGACACAAAGCCTAAGGAAGAGTACTGTAGGCTGTAAGTTGTGTCACAATGCAGGTGGCATGAAGATATCCCGACGCCCACACTGGACAACTGTCTATCTACCGAGAAGTCACTATATCTAGCTACTGGGGGGTCTTTTATACACCCATCTACTGAGTGGGTCAACTATATACTTACCTGCTGGTGGGTCACCTATATACCTACCTACTGTGGGCACCTATACCCTTCCTACTGTGGTCAATTATATACCTACCTACTAGGGGCATCTATATCCCTGCCTACTGGGGGAACACCTATATACCTATCCACTGAGTGGGCACCTATATCTCTACTTATGGGCAGCACTTATATTCCTACCTACTGAGGGGGTATCTATATGCCTACCTACTGGGGGCACTTATATTCCTATCTACTGAGGGGGAACCTGTATACCTACCTACTAAAGGGGCACCTATATATCTACATACTGGGAACACCTATATACCTACCTACTTGGGGCACTTATATTTCTGATTACTAAGAGGGTACCTATATTCCTACCTTCTGGGGGCATCTATAGCCCTATCTACTGAGGGGGCACCTATATCTCTACCTACTGAAGGCACTTATGTACCTACCTACTGTGTGTACTTGTATCCCGACCTACTGAGGGGCACCTTTATAACTATTTACCCAAGGGGACACCTATATCCCTACCTACTGACGACTTGTACTTTCTGAGGGGGCACCTAGATATCCAGATTGTGCCAATAAGCTGTGGTCTGTACCACCACTCCTGCTCCTCCTCGCAACCATTGTGTTAGTGTCTAGTGTCAAAACAAAATACAACCTCCACCTATCACCACATAACCCCCACCTCCACCTACCACCCTATGATGAGTCTGTACAGAGTTAGGGAATGGGTGGGAAGGTGCTGAAAAAGTAAAAAAATATGAGGATTGTAAGATGTTTGTGTGGTTAATTCTGTAGAAACAAATCATGACTGGATGAAGTCATCATGGCGGTCTGGGCTAAAAGGGATGACAAAAGGAAGGAACTGACTCCTAAAAGAACACATCACCTGAGAGTTACTGACTGAAAGTGCACTGTTATCACTGATATGTCTGCAGAGGTCCTGTGTACAACTGGTAGTCATTATTTGATGGTGGCCATGTGGTTATGGTTTTGCAGTATTATTTGGTCTTTAGGTATTACTGGGATTAATGGTGGTGATCAAAAATCAGCCCAGGCACAAAATCCCCAATCAGCCCACATACAATATCCGCCGCCTCTCCCCACGTACAATATCCGCCGCCTCTCCCCACGTACAATATCCGCCGCCTCTCCCCACGTACAATATCCGCCGCCTCTCCCCACGTACAATATCCGCCGCCTCTCCCCACGTACAATATCCGCCGCCTCTCCCCACATACAATATCCGCCGCCTCTCCCCACATAAAATATCCGCCGCCTCTCACCACATACAATATCCGCCGCCTCCCCCCACACACAATATCCACTGCCTCTCCCCACGTACAATATCCGCCGCCTCTCCCCACGTACAATATCCGCCGCCTCTCCCCACGTACAATATCCGCCGCCTCTCCCCACGTACAATATCCGCCGCCTCTCCCCACATACAATATCCGCCGCCTCTCACCACATACAATATCCGCCGCCTCCCCCCACACACAATATCCGCTGCCTCTCCCCACGTATAATATCCGCCGCCTCTCCCCACGTATAATATCCGCCGCCTCTCCTCACATACAATATCCGCCGCCTCTCACCACATACAATATCCGCCGCCTCCCCCCAAACACAATATCCGCTGCCTCTCCCCACGTATAATATCCGCCGCCTCTCCCCACGTATAATATCCGCCGCCTCTCCCCACATACAATATCCGCCGCCTCTCCCCACATACAATATCCGCCGCCTCTCCCCACATACAATATCCGCCGCCTCTCACCACATACATTACCCGCCGCCTCCCCCCACACACAATATACGCTGCCTCTCCCCACATACAATATCCGCCGCCTCTCACCACATACATTATCCGCCGCCTCCCCCCACACACAATATACGCTGCCTCTCCCCACATACAATATCCGCCGCCTCTCACCACATACAATATCCGCCGCCTCCCCCCACACACAATATACGCTGCCTCTCCCCACATACAATATCCGCCGCCACTCCCCACGTACAATATCCGCCGCCTCTCCCCACGTACAATATCCGCCGCCTCTCCCCACGTACAATATCCGCCGCCTCTCCCCACATACAATATCCGCCGCCTCTCCCCACATACAATATCCGCCGCCTCTCCCCACGTACAATATCCGCCGCCTCTCCCCACGTACAATATCCGCCGCCTCTCCCCACATACAATATCCGCCGCCTCTCCCCACGTACAATATCCGCCGCCTCTCCCCACGTACAATATCCGCCGCCTCTCCCCACGTACAATATCCGCCACCTCTCCCCACGTACAATATCCGCCGCCTCTCCCCACGTACAATATCCGCCAGTCCACCATTCGCAAAAATAACCACCACTATAAACACCAGCAAAAAAGTTAAATTGGCGCAGAGAAATCACAGGGTTAGAGACAAGCGTACAGTCGTTTTTACAATTAGGGAAAAATTGTACGCTGCGTGGGGGGTGAGGGGCTAGCTGCTGAGGCCGGGGGGGGGCTAGCTGGTAATGCCCCACTAATAAAGTTAAAGCCACTTACTAGCTGGATTAATCAGTCCTCTGCAGGTTCAGGCATCTTCTTTTTCTGCATAGCGGGAAGGTTCATCTCCTCATTTTCCTGCCGGCAGAGTCAGTCTCTTCGCACTGTGCACGGAGCTGCCTGGCCCCGCCCCCTGAGCTCACTGAGCTGTGCTGCCTCCTCCTGCTGCCTCACTGAGAGGAGCGGCCGCTGCGGAGCCACAGACTGTGCTGGCAGCATCGGGATCATGACAGTCCTGACTCCTGATGCTGCCAGTACGAACACTGAGGCATGGAGCGGCCCATAGCGGCAGCCGTGACCTCCGCAGCTCCTCTTAGTCTCTGCTGCCAGCCTTGGACATAATCCTTTAGAAGCCCATCGTGGCGGCTGCTGCCCTCACAGCGACGCTGCTCACCTATAAGAGCAGGAAGGAGCAGCGCCAGCTGATTATAAGTGTTGCAGGCGGCCCAGGAGTCACACGGCCTGCCGGGCATTTGCCAGGTTGCTCAAGTGCTCAGTCCGAGCCTGGTGGTGGTATTGTGGGATTTTTTTAGTAGCAGTATAACGGTAATATGTGTGGTATATTTGCTCCATGTATAAGTGCATTGTTTGGTGAATGTATTATTTAGGTATTAAACTGTTAAACAGATGAGCACTTCTGAAGAGGCAAATTTGTTAGTGCTAGTTTTCATTTCAGTGTAAAACTGTGGTGATGGACAATATCTGTTTGGAAAACTAGAAAAGTAGTGACAGGAACATAGGTGTTTTTAGCCAGTAAAATATATTCCGCTATTCATGTGGTGTGAAAAATGTTGTGTGAACCCAGCCCTACTGTGCAAAATGTAACACAGAGGGCCCAGTTGTTTTAGAGACCCAGCAATGTCCCTGCTGATGTCATCCCTGGATATCCTTATATTGATGCAAAGAGAAAAATGGTTCTACATTTATTTCTTTAAACTACTTATAATAAAATTACAATCCGATCGCTGTGATCAACATGTTCTGTGTTTAAACAATATTTATTGTGACAAATATAGCTCTAAAAAAAGTCACATACCATATGGCAAAAGAAAAAGTAACAATAGAGAGAGTAACGTACAAGATATATCAGTGATAAAATAAAATATGTGAGTTCCTGTGCTCACCAACACTAAAACACAGGCTCAATTTATGAAAGGGGCTCAATCTGAAAAAAATTTATGTTGAAAAAAAAGGGGGGACTTTTAACCCTCAAGAGTAATGAAACTAAGAAAATTGGCTCAGACAATGAATGATAAAACTGATTTTATATTTTGCTGTGTCAAATCCTCTATGAATATTAGGAAACTTTCTTTAGACATTGAACCAAGATCCAAGTCCTATCTTCAGGTGAGTATTCTTGTGAGTGAAATACTATTACCCTTTGGGTTATTGCATTGTTAATCTTAGCACAAACTTACTTCAATAACATTTCAAAAAAATAAAAAATTTTTTTTTAAAGTATTTTCTGGGATTGAAAACAAGGTTGTTCTTTTATTTTTATTTTTTTATCCCCTTTAATCCAATCAATGTCTGTATTGGGGATTTAGCATTAATAAAATTTTTTCCTTAATAGGGGGGTCTGCAATACCCGTCACACCATGGGCACAATGGGCTGTTTTGAACCTTTTTGTAGACTTTTTTTCCAACCCAGGGTCTGTTTCCCCCTGTGAAGCAATTTCAATAAAATTCAAAGCTCTACGGGCCTGTTTCCCAAATTCAGATCAGTTCCGTCCCAATTAAGTTCAAAATTTCCCAACTCAGTAAGTTGTTCGGTATGTTGACCCGATTTTTATCGAAAAAAGTTGAAATGGGAAAGGGTTTTTAGGGTGATCAAATTTTCCCAGATCAGCGATAATTAAAGGGTTAAAATCTAGCACATCTTTTAAGATCGCGCCTTTTTTCCCCCTTTTCCTGTTTTTTTTGGGCGGCCACAAATAAATTTTACAGAATAAGCAGGGTAGAGTTTTTGGGGACTCTTTAAACGGGAAATGTGTATGGTTGCAATTGGTTTAAAAAAATCACATGACCCCCCTTTTTTTAAACATAAACAGTTTTCCTTTTAAAGCCTCATGTCCTCTCCTAAAGGGTTTAAGGACCCCCTTTTCTCCCCTGGGGCCCCAAAACAGCTCCCCCGAAATTAGTCTTTTTTCGCCCCATAGAAAACCTCTACTTTTAAAGCTGGATCCTTCCAATATAGATATATTAAATTTGAAAATTTTATGTATTTAAGTTTAAAAATTTTAAAACCCAAAATTCCCCTTTTAAAAATTCCCCGCCGGGGGAGCAAGGGAGGGCCCCCGCGGGCGAACACAGACAACTCTATCATAAAAACACTGGAAAAAATTCCCCCAAGACAAAATGAAACATGTATTTGCAATATTTTTTAATTATTAATTTTTGGGGGCTATTGAAATATTTCCGGGATTTTGGGGCACCTGAACTTAAAAGGGATACAAAATCATTTCTAGAAACTGCAGCTCTTTGTTAGGTACAAACCCCAAACCCCTTTTAAATTATCATAAACAAAATTTTTTTTTAAAATTTTACCATTTTTTTTTTTAAAAAAACCCCTTTACTGTTGATAAAATCCCCCTTTGCATTTAAAATTTTAAAAACTAGCAATCTTGTAGCCCACACAGGTTGTTTTTTTGCCAAAAATACCGTTATAAAAGAAAAAACATAAATTACGTTTTTTTTTGACTTTTGCGCACCCAAAATTGTTCAATACCCCAGCATCCACGTAAATCTTAAAACAAAAATTCTTTTTTCCCACCACGGTAAAATTAAAAATGAAAAAATACCATAAAATAAAACCCAAAAACATAACATTTTCCCGTTTTTTTTTTGACTTTTGCCCCCCCCAAGGAAATTTTTTCATTGACGCAGCATCCACGTAAATTTAAAACCCACAATTCAATATTCACCATATTGAATTAAAGGGTGAAAAAAAAAAAACCGTTTATTATCCCAAAAAACATAACATTTAAACGTTTTTTTTTTGACTTTTGCCACCCGGTTTTGTTCTTTTGACGCAGCACCCCCACGAAAATTTCATAAAACACAATTCAATATTCACCCCGGGTTGAATTAAAAGGGGCAAAAAAAAACCCGTGTATCAAAAACTAAAAATAACAGTTACTTTTTTTTTTGATTTTTTGCACCCCCAGCTTTGTTCATTCCCAAAGCCCCCCACGTAAATTTTAAAAAACAGCAATTCAATATTCCCCAAACAGGGGAATTAAAGGGGGCAAAAAATACTGTTTGTTAAAACCAAAACATAACAGAAACTTTTTTTTTGGCCCTTTTGCCCACCCCGATTTTTTTGATAACACCTTGCATTAAATTTTGAATCCAGAAATTTTGTTTTGTTAAAGGATTTGAGAATAGCTGGTTTTTCCTTCTTTTAAAAAAGAATTTTTTCCAAAACTATTCCATACCTTCTCAAATTTTTTTTTTTTCTTAACAGGGAAGCGAAATGCGGGGTGGTAAGCGAAAAGAGGGGGGTACACTGGGGGAAAGGTACAAAGGGGAGGGCTCCTTTCCCAAAGGCGCACAACACCCATCCCAAACGGATCTTTAGTTGCGGACCGTCGGGCCTCCCCAACGCGGGGTCGGGGCCCTGTCCCTCAAATAACGAACACCCGTCCCCAAATCTGACCTTCCGGGAAAATTTCAACCTGAAACTACAGTCTTACCCCCTTTGGGCCCCGCAGTCAGGGCCACAAATGTCGTCATCACATCATCAGCATCCCCAACATGAACCCGGCCCAAATGTCAACTCGTGTCCCCCAACCACTGTGGATAATCCTTTGCCCTGCGGCCCCTCTTTGATGACAAAATGGGGTTTGGGGTCAAAGGCATTTTAAAAAAGATCAAGAGAATGATTTACCCTTCCCAAAAGCCCAGTTAAAACTGATCCCAAACAAGGGGGTAAAGGAACCGGGCCCAATCGAAAAAACCCCGGGGGGGTGGGAAAACCCTTTTCAGTGCCCCTTGCGTAGCCCCACATCGGGATCCCGAAAGCCCGGGACAACCAAGTCACCTGTTTTTGATAAAGATGAAGACAAACATTCCGGATCCAGGGTGGTTTTTTCAGCAAAAATTTGTTTTCGAGCGCTTCATCACTGGACAGGGGGAAAACCCGAGGTTAGGGGCAGAAAGGGGTCCCACCTAAAAAAAGGGAGGGGGGGGTCGCAAAAAACCGCTGAAAATGATTCCGCCACCCAAAGGGTCAGCGAAAAAACCTCCGCACCTCGCTTTTCCCCCTTCAAAAAGCCCAGCCTCTCAAAGCCGGGCCCTTTCCCCTTTGCCCCAACCCTTCTTTTTCCCCCAGCGATGTCATTTGCCCCCTTTTTCCGAAACCCCATAAGTAGGGGCAAAAACCCTTAAGGGGTTTAAAACCACCACCAACATGTTTTACACATGCAAGCGAATCTTTATTTTGGGAAATGGGGGGGAACATTTTGGGCCCAAAAAAAAAAGGCCAAAACCGACCCCGGGGGCCCCCAAACCATTGTCAAAAAACCCTCTTCTCCCCTCCTCCTCCCCCCCCCCCAACAACATTCCTAAAGCTCCCTTTGTCTCTCAAGTCATGATCAGGGATAAAGCCCCCCTTCAGCCCCCCCCCAGCCCGAGTACCACCAGCACCACTAGAAAACCCAAACCTACCCCCTTTTCCCTTCCGCCATTTTGGCGCCCTTTAAAACCCCCGCCAAACCCCCAGTCTAGCGCCAGCCTTCTGCCCTTCCGGGTTTGGGACAAAGAAACATTTTAACCCAAACCATCCCAAAGAAAAACGCCAAAATTTTTCGGCATTGCCAGCTTTTGGCCTTGGAAATTTTTGCCTTTCCCGTCTGGGGGGACAAAAGGGGGGTTTTTTGCCACGTCAGGGCCCCTCCCCCTTTGCCCCCAATAAAAGAACCGAGCAGGCATTTTTTTTTCCCAAAAAAAAGCCGCCCCCTCCCCCTCCCCCAAAACACGTGTCCATCTAAAATTTAAAAGCGCGTTTTTCTGAAACGTGTCCAAAACCCCACCCAAAACCACCGACACATGGCCCTATAACAGGGCCCCCAAACCCCCGCTAAAAATTTTCTGTGCCCAACTAAATTTGGGGGTGAGCTGGGGGGATGCCCCTCTGGGGGTGAGGTGGCCCCTCGGGCTGGGCGCACCTCTTAAAAACCCGCGGGGATGGTGCGGGGCCCTTTTTCCCCCCCCCAAGGGGTCCTCTGGGGGAAACACGGCCCAGAACACCACCGTTTTTAAAAATTAACCCTGCCTTGGAAAACCGCCCCACACACGGGCCCAGGAGCTGTGGACGGCCTAAGCAACGAGATCGAGCGCTGGCGGGTACAAGAACCTTGGCCACCAAGGTGGTGGGGCGATAAGGGGCCCAAAACTGCGGGCCGCCCTTAAGATGGGAAAGGCTGGAGCACACCCTTGCCTGGCAAAATGCCATAAACCTTTTCCCGTCCAAAATTTTCTAAAGAGCAAACCCGGGGCGGATTTTCCCCGCGAAAGGCCGGGGGCCTGATTCGAACTTCCGCCTTTCCCAAACCCTGCTTCTTTCCCGCCTGCTGCGTTCCCAACGTCACTGGGCCCCCCCCCCTCAACCGTCCATTTTTAAACGGGCAACACCACGCGGAATTTCCCAACCCTCCACATGCTCCACTTGGGGCAGCAGGGGCAATGCCTTTAAACGCAGTACGAAGTGACACATGCCTGACAAAAAGGCTTTGGGGACCTCGGGGTTTTTAAAAACCACCGAGGTGGAGGCGGGTAAAAGACCTGCACCAAACCCTTTGCCATTTTTTGAAAACCCACCAAAATGGTCATGCGAAAAGGGCCCTTGTAAGCATGAGCATTGGGTATTTTATTTTCTGAACAAATCTTTGGCCCACTCTAAACAACAGCCCCCCGAAGCGACGGAGGGGAGCCCGGCAAAAAAATCCCGGACACGGAGCCTTTCTCTCCGCCAAATCCACAAGGCCCACATTTTTTCACAATTTCATGGGTTTCATTAGGCAGTTTTCGGGGTCCAGAGCTAGTGGGAAGGGGCCATCAGCTCTCAGGTGCATCATCTCAGGGAAGGGCAGGGCTTGGTTAAGCTGTGCGAGGCAGCGGGAGGGGAGGGAGGGATTTCCCAGACACCGAAAGTTTTCCCCCCCGTCCCCTTTCCCTTTTTAAAAAGGTTGGCCCCGAATTTTTAGGTGGAGGAGGAAGATGAAAGGAAAAATCATTTCTATGCCCCCCGAAACCCCGGGCTTGGGAAAAACAAAGGGTCCATCTCTCACATGATTTTCTTGATGCCCATTTCCTCCCAAAAATGAAACCCGCAATTTAAAGGGCCCCAAAATGAAAAAAACCCAAAATTTTCTGGGTGGGGCCCCCCCCCGGGTCCCCGGTACAAAACAAAACCAGGACTTTCCTTCCACCCACCCCCAAAAAGAGAGTAAAATGCAAAAAATGGAGACCTTGTTGAATTTACCCAAATGGAGAAAATCTTTGCGTCCGCTTTTACGTTCCCCAAATTGCCCCGAGGAACCCAAAATCACACGGACAGCGAGAGTGCCAATTTGGCGTACGCAGCAAACAGGGAAGGGGGCGGAAGCCAATGGGGACCTCGGCAATCTTTGTTTACCACCCCCACCAACGATGCAAAAAAGGGGGACACATCCAACCCAAGATCCCGCTTAAAAATCATTGGGGCAACCCTTCCCGGTCCAACCCCGATATTTTGCTGTGTTTCCCCAAACCCCAAAAGACTTCCGGGGAAACCAAAATGGACAAAAGGCCCGAGCTTTCCGCACGCCATAGAAGGGGATTTTTTCCTGCCCACAGCCCCGCGTCATATCTGAGCAACCTTCAGCACAGCTGGGGAAATCATTACAGACAAACCATCCGGGTTTTTCCCCAGATAATGTGGGCGTTGACTTTCATTTAAAAATGAAACGGGAAAGGATCTCTATGATGTTGTGGCCCCAATTGCCGAATCAACCCAATTTTTGGGCCCCCAACCCTTTACTTCCTTTTTAAACAGAAATGGCCTCTTGGGAAAACTTTTTTTTAAAAAGAAATTTTTAAAATGCAAATTTAATTTTCCTTTTCCCTTTTTTTTTCCTTTTGCCCGGGGGAGACGTAAAAGACACCCAAGTTTTATGACAACAAAGTAATCCAAATTTTCTCAATTTATCTTAAGAAGTTTTCGCATTTTTCAAAGGTTTTGAGGTCATGTTGCTGTGAGATACACTATAATTTTGGCCTTTTTTAAAAGAAATTGGCCTAAAATGGCCCCTTTTTTCCCCCACAATTTTTTTAAAAGTGGGTGAGAAGTCAAAAATTTTTAAAATTTTTTGGGGGCATTGGTGAGATAAAAAAGCAATAAACCCCGGGCCCCTTTGGAACAGAAATGGGGCATCTAAGTGGGTTTCCCCTCACAATTTTTTTAACCCCGTGGCTGAGAATCAATTTAATTTTTTTTTTTGGGGGCATGGGACTTGGGGAAAACCCAAAATAAACATGGTCCTTTGGGAAAAAAAATTGGGGTTTTTAATTTTCATTTTTTTCCCTCCCCAATTTTTAAAGGGCTTAGAAGTCCCTTTTTATAAATTTTTGGTCAGGGTTCTTTAAATTTCCGCAATACAAAAAGGTCCTTTTAAAAAAAAAAATTTTTTCTAAAAGCCCCTTTATTTTTTCAAAAAATTGAACCCAAAAATTTGGGTCAAAGGGGCAGCTTTAATTTTTTGGGGGATTTTGCTGTGACATGCATTAAAAAACACCTATTCTAAAAAATGTTTTTCTAAAAGACATTTGTTCTTCACAAAAGAAACCAAAAGGGGTCAAGGGGAAGCTTTGAATTTTTGGGGGGATTTTCGGGGACAAAGGGACAAAACTAACAGGGCCCATTTTTAAAAAATGGGGTTTTTCTAAACAGACATTTGTTCTTTACAATTGTCCAAATGGGTCAAGGGGGATTTCTTTGAATTTTGGGGGGGGAAATTTTTCTGGACATGCAGCTTTACAACCAAGGGCCCCATTCTAAAAAATTTTTGTTTTTAAAAAGACATTTGTTTTTTCACAAATTTTCAAAGTGGGTCAAAGGGGGGTGTTTCCGTCAAAACAGAATAAAGGACACGTTAAAAGGACACTTTGCAAAATTACCTGTTTTTGCAAGATCCTTTAAAAAAAGATATCAATCCCGTATTGAGACAACCCATTTTAAAACAATGAAAAAAAAGAAACAAAACATGGTGGGGTTTTCCTCCTATTTTAAAAAATGGGGTTTTCAGAATTAAACTACAAAAAAATTGCTTTTACAAAATGCTGGTAAAAAAATTCCTCTTTAATTGTACAAAGGGGGGACAGGAAAACTTGACCAGATGTAAGGTTTTTTCAAAGGGCCTGGAGTAAAAAAGCACGGACAGAGAACAAAGTACGAACAATTTCCTCCAGCACGTTTTAATTTAAAATGAAAAAAGAAAAAAAAGCCCAAACCAAAAAGGGGACCTGGGGAACAGAGCGTTAAAACCCCCCAGTAAATTTTCCCAAAAGGGGAAACTCAATTGGTCCCACTCATAAAGGAGGGGAAGCGCTACCCATGTCTTGACTGTATACTGGGAACAGGAGTTTTTCCCCACTTCCGCTTCCCCCCACTCTGCCCCAGCACGACAGTTTTTTTTTTGCTGCCCTCAAACAGGGCATTTTAAAACCCGCGTGTTAATAATGACGGACCCAAACCCCCGGGCTCTCCCCACCCACTGTAACTCCGGGCCCCGGGGGCATGCTGTGGCCCAGGACAGTTTTTATCAATGTCCCCGTTTTAAATAAAATGGGGGTTTAAAAGGGCTCCTTTTTCCGGGAAATTTTGGGAATCTGGGGGTCAGAAAAAGGTTTTAAAAGCATAAAAGTGGGCCCCGGACAGGGACATAATTCCATTCAACTAAAATGGGGTTTTAAAAAACTCCTTTTTTCTGGCCCCTTTTTAAAATGTGGGTCCCCGACAGGTTTTTAAGGTCATTTTTTGCGGGACAGGACAGATATATTATTTTCCAAATTTTAAAATAAAAAAGGGGTTTAAAGACCCCCTTTTTTCGGAAATTTTTAAAAACTGGGGGCCCTGCAGGGTTTGGGGGCCTTTCGCGTTCCAGACATGGATATTCAAAGTCCATTTCAAAATAACATGAATTACAAATCAAACTCCCCTTTTGGCCCCCTTTTAATTTGTGGGTGATGCCCTTTAAGGGGCGGCTGTGGGACAAGCAGGATTTAATGGTCTTTACTTTTTTTCTGTGACTTTTATAACCTAAGTGTGTTGCCAAAAATTTTAGCACCTATCCATTTGACTGTTGTTGGGGGTTTTTTTTTTAGCTTCTCCCCTTGTTTTGGGGGTAAATTTAAAAAGGGGTTTGTTGCCCTCCCAAAAGACCTTTTAAAGGAATCGCTCCCTAATCGATCCACTATCCAAAAAACCCTTTTCGATTCGGGCCCACTATCGCCCAATCATCGAAACTCGATAGCCCAACGCAATCGCCAACACAGTCCGAGCCACCATTTCGGAAGGGTACAAGCAAAAAATTTATATGGGTTCCCATCTCCCTTTTTATGGCATATTTCGAAAAATTCTGAATTTCAACAAGTTGATACTTTTTTTTTACCTAGAGGGTAATGAAAGGGATTTTGGCATTGGGGACCATGTACACCCACCCAAACTTGCAAATACAGGGCCCGGGAAAAAATTTAAAAGAAACCTGCAAAAAAATTCAGTTTCTCGATTTTTCCTTCCCTGGTAAAATTTTTTTGAAAAATTAAAATTGTTATTTTATTAAAATAAACTACTGAAAAACATTCTCCGAAATTTAAAGCAAAAAAAGGGTTTTATTTAAAATTTTCAGTAAATGAGAAATCTTAAAAAAAATAAAAAAAAAAGCAATTTCGGGCAAACCCAAATAACAAAAAACCAAACTCATAAATTTTTTTAAAACAATAAGACTAATGTTTAAAAATCAGGGAAAAGTTCCGAAATCCAAAAATTTTGGGGGAAAGAAATTTTTTTATTCAAATTCCTTTTGGGTTTTTTCCTAGCACTTGTTTTGCCATCCAGCTTGTCCTTTTTCAAGAGGATTGTGAAAACCACAGCAGTGTCTTTTATACTTTCCTTCATTAAATAAGATTTGGTTCAGGTGATCACATAATCAGAAGCACATTAAGTAGAATGAGGTGTACTTTGGTTAGAATTCAACTGACACTGGAATGGAATGGCTATCAGACATGTAGAGATGCTGATTTTTAGAAAACTGTGCAGTGGCCTCTTAATTTTTTCCAGAGCTGTATGTATATGGGGAATTTGGGAGAAATATAAGATGTATGATCACCTTCAACTTCTGAGCCACAATGCTAGACATATACAGGACTGTTTACTTATAAATGGGTTGGTTGCATAGTTCAACTTTCTTCTATTGTAAGTTCCTATATCTAATATGTTCAATTGACAATTTAAAACCTAAAAAAAGTGTTTTTCTTAATAAAGGGCAGAATTTCATCTTAAAACAACAGGGTATTTATAATATTAGATTATCATTGGACATGTATATAATATAGTAAAAGATGATTACAGACTTAACCAAAATAAGATATGTTATACATAGGACTGTTACCCTCATTCACTAATACGAGGGCTTCTGTTGAGTTCCCCATAGAATTTACAGGAACACAGCTAAGCCACAATCACAAGGTAAAATTGATCTGGTTTTATTGATCTTCAGTTACCTGTTACCTGTTACGGGTGTCCCTGCGCCACCCTGTCGGGTCGCAGGCACACCCGCAACGCCGCAGCACCTCCTGCTGCGGCCGATGCCGCAGCCCGACACTCGGGCCGCGGACACCCCGGCACGCCTGGGGCTCACTTACCCGTCCACGCTCCTGGTCCCGTCCCGGCGCGCCGGGACAGTGCGCCGGTGAGTGGTCTCACCGGAACGGACCCTATTTAAGCCCTGCCACTTCCCCAGCACCTTTGCCGAATCGATAGTGCCCTGTGCCTAGAGAGGAAGCGTTCCTAAAGTGTCTTGTTCCGTTTACTGTGTACCGTACCTTCTGCCTCCATCCCTTGACCACGAACCATTGCCGCATTTCCTGACATTCTGCCTGTCCCCGACTACTAGCCTGCTTAACGATTTTGTAACACGAAACACCACGGCTGCCACCGCAAGCAAGTCACGTCAGGGATAGCGACCTGGTAGTAATCTGCCGCAGCAAGTCCATCCCGCTTTGCGGCGGGCTCTGGTGAAAACCGGACCTACTTAGACTCCGCTCCCTGGCGTGGCTTATACCATCGCTTGTGGTGGTCCAGAGGATCCAATACCACATCCGTAACACTACCTTCCTTTGGATATCTACAGTATGTTGCACAATCGTTTCTCCTTTTTGACCTGACAAAACAGAACATTTACACCCTTCACCAAATAATAGAATCTTCTGGCCACCAGGAGGACCAAGGCTCTATTCAGTATTTTATAAGACCTTCAAGTTTTACAACTTATTACATATATATTTATATATAATAGGTTGTAAGACTTGAAGGTCTTATAAAGTTGTTCATAGGGCCTTGGTCCTCCTGGTGGTCAGAAGATTCTATTATTTGGTGAAGGGTGTAAATGTTTTGTTTTGTCAGGTCAAAAAGGGGAAAGGATTGTGCAATATACTGTAGACATCTGAAGGAAGGTAACTAAAGACCTATAAAACCAGATCAAGTTTACCTTGTGATGGTGGCTTAGCTGTGCTCTTGTAAATTCTATGGGGAACTCAACAGAAGACTTAGTATTAGTCAATGAGGGTAACAGTCCTATGTAAAGTTATCAGAATATCTTATTTTGGTTAATTTTATAGTCATCTATTATTGTATTATATACATGTTCAATGGCAATCTAATATTATAAATGCCCTGTTGTTTTAAGCTGAAATACTATATTATAATTTAAGATATTTTTGTACATTGTATTATTAGATATTTGCTCTCTACATAGAGCATTATTAGACATTTGTACATTTACTTTCGGAGTGAGTCCATAGTGTGAAAAGCACATTTAAAATCCTTGTTGTTGTCTTGGATGTAAATTTTAGAAACTGATATTTTAGCTAAAGTTGTAAATCAGGCCCTTGAGCAACCAATCAGATTCCAAGCTCATGGTATAATTATAGTGCAGTATTTCACTGATACTTGCAGCAAGTTTCTTGTTGAAAAGGGTTAAAAATCAGCTAAGCCAGCTCACCGCAGCAATGGTAATAACTTGTGAGGATGTAAATGATGAAACAATAATTTGTCTCAATGTGTGAATTATTCATTAGAAAGCAAAACAAAGGTGGGCTGCTTGATTAAGGACAATACAGACTGCTGATAACACACCGAGATGTAATTTGGTTGCCGTATAATGCAGATGAAGCAACAGGAAATGATTTAACATCTCTGTA
Source organism: Phyllomedusa bahiana (assembly GCA_025379985.1). Taxonomy (NCBI): domain Eukaryota; kingdom Metazoa; phylum Chordata; class Amphibia; order Anura; family Hylidae; genus Phyllomedusa; species Phyllomedusa bahiana. The sequence continues at coordinate 73,325 of JAODAL010005257.1, forward strand.
ATCAATAATATCACAGCTGCAGGCCAGGTTCTTAATGCACTTTAATAAGAAGTGCTGCTAAGTAGTGACAAAGCCTTTGCATTGGATCAAATTTAGGCAAATGGCAAAGGGAAAATTCTGCAAAGGAAGCAGAATCATAGTACTTTTACAGTGTGCTAACCACTTCCCTACTGAATGTCTTCACAGTTGTCCTCTCCAATCCATTCGAAAACTTTCACTTGCTACAGACCTTGTTCTTTTAGTGACTTAAAGCACCTAAGCTCTCCAGATGTTGCAAATCAATAGCATCCTAGAAAATGTAGATGTTCAGTTGGGCTAGAACATTTAGCCGAAATGTGCTTGTATTGCAATTGTGTGAAACTTCCCTTATTTGTTGTGCTATCTACCTCCTCTTGTCATGACATCATTAGAGTATACAGAAAAACAACTTTTAAAAGCTTGGCTTTATATAATCCTGTAGAGGGAATATTTATTTATTTTAATCCCATTGAAGGATTAATCTTGACTTATTCTGTGTAGAGCATGAGCAAGGCAAGATCCAGGGAATGAGAAAAAGCAAGTAAACCGTTTGAAGTACCTGGATACCTGTATTAATAACTTATACAATTTTGCCCAATTTATTTTTCCAATACAATATAACTAAATAACACAATATTAATTAAAGTAATAAACATGTGAAGTTGTACTGTGCATTGCTTTTTTCAGCACAAAGAGTAAACATCCACAGTGCAAGGTGAAAAAGTAAGTGAACCTCTGTCTTAATGACCTCCTTAAAGAGAACCTGTCACCTAGTTTATGCCCCTCTTTGTGAGGTCAGCACAAGCTAGTGACAGATCTGCTGTTCCCAGTGCTGTGTGCCTTATTCTGCATGATGCTGTAGTTTTAGAACATTTTAATGTAATCAGCAGTTTTCAGCCAGAAAAGAGTCATGAAAAGAGTCTGTTTTTTTCAAACCCACCTGAGGCTAGCCCCGCCCACCTTAACCTATAAACCTAATACTTTGAATAGGTAGAAACATGTGAATAACTGCTAGGTGGGTGGGGCTAGCCTTGGGTGGGTGGAGCTAACACCTGCTCATGAATAAGATTTGAGCATTAAATACTCTAAACCTACAGCATCTTACAGAATAAGGGACACAGTGCTAGAAACAGCATGTCTGTCATTAGCTTTTGCTGCCCCCAGCAAGGGGGGAATAACCTATATGACAGGTTCCCTCTAAGTGCTTATGAGCAAAAGGTGTTTCTGTTAAGGAAACAAGAGTGAAAGTGCTTTACCTAAAAAATAAAGATACACCAAGCTAGGTTACAGAAAAATCTGATCTTCTCAAGAATTATGACTTAGTGTGAAAAATGTGTTTCAGTTAAGGAAATGAGATTGGAAGCATGAAGTGCTTTACCTATTAAATAAAAAAAACACAAAGCATGTTTACAGAAAAATCTGGTCTTCTAAAAAAAAGTTGACTTAGTTATCAGAAGATGTAGCAGCACCCATTCCATGGCTGTTCTACTTCTCTGCTTCCTTACCTAGTCGTGTCACAGTCTAGATTCCAGTCCACGCATCTTGCTGACTCCCTACTCTTCTTCCTTTCTCTGTTGGTGCAACTCCATTCTCTTGGCCAGCCACTAGGAGCATCCATTTTGATTAAAGCCTCGTTGCTACCTCCTTGCTACAAAGGAAAACCCAAAGCTTGCTGTAGGTTACTGAACCAATGTGCCATATACTTTCAGGTTCTGGCCCACCAGTTAATGTCTGACTGAACAAAAGTGGTGTTTATCATCTCTCTGCTCTCTGTGAAGCTTTAGCTTGGGTCAAACTTTCTAGCGGCATTTTACAAGGTTTTGTAAAAGAACCAGGCCATACCACCTCAGTTACATCTATGCTTCTCCAGCCTTGTCAGGATGATTGTCAGGGTGATTCCTCTGTGGGAAAGTATGCAGTGCAATTCGGAACCCTGTCTTCACAATTCACCTTAAATGATGAGGCTCTGGTAGCTACCTTCTGGAAAAGCCTGGTAGTGGGCACATCAAAGATGAACTTGTGGGCCATAACCTGCCCACCAACCTGGATGACCTCATCACTCTGGCCACCCACAATGACATCCGATTCGTGGAGCAACAACAAGAGATATGCAAGCAATGAGAAGTCTCCTGATTCAGCAGGATTCCCCCTCTGGCACCCGTCTTACAGCATCCACTGCAGCTGGCACCTTCAGTTCTGTGAGAAGAACCTATGCAGGGGGAGAGATGCTGCCTGTCGGAGGAAGAAAGAGCTTGTTGATGGCACTTGGGCCTCTGCCTGTATTGTGGCACCAAGGAGCATCTGCTGAAGAACTGCCTGGTCCGTCTAGAAAACACCAGAGCCTAGGCTTCATGGGAGAGGCAAACCTGAGCGATGATACTTTCTCTCCACATGTGACCATGCCGGTCACTCTGTTCCTTCCATTGGGCTCCAGTCATCAGGTTGCATTCTTTGTGGACTCCAGCTCTGCGGGCAACTTTATCCATTCTACACTAGTTTCCAATCATACCTTGCCTGTTATCTCTCTGACTAAGCCCCTCTCTGTCTCTTCTGTCAATGGGGAGATCCTCTATTGTACCATCCAGTACAGCACAAAACCTCTCACATTACGGGTTGGAGCTCTGCACCAAGTACAAATCTTCTTTCTCATGCTCCCCTTCGGTATTCTACTTTTGGGACTCCTCTGGATGCAAACTCATGGTCCGTGGAGTAAGTGGAGAACTGGTGAAGTAACGTGTTGGAGTGACAAGTGCTTTTACCTCCTGCTACCGCTTCTCGGTTCCTTGTCCACCTCATTTAGTCATAGACTTCTTGCCCTGCTCCTGGCTTTGCTGACTTTTTTTGCAAGAAGCAGGCAGAGATGATTCCTCCTTACTGGACATATGACTGTCCAGTCGAGCTTCAGCCGGGTACTACCCATCCTTGTGATGGAGTGTATTCTCTATCCCAGCCTGAAACAGAAGCCACACTGGCTTACATAAAGGAGAATCTTGAGAAGGGTTATATATGCAGGGTCCATAAATAATGTCCAAAAACGTACAAGGACAGCGCACACAAAGTGATCCAGAATAATATAAAATCACTATTTATTAGCAAATGGGCTAAAAAACCAATAGAGGCATAATTGAAGAGCCAAACTAGAAAAAGCACCAATGTGCAAATCTACGCGTGATCTGGGCAATAATCCTGCCCTTAGTCATAGCAAAGTAAGAATAACCAGATCCACCATTATATACATAAATAAACCACAGTGTTAATTAAAACAATCAAACAAATTGCAATTTCCTGATCCAGTGCTCCCGGGCTGTGTAACACGGAACACCAGCGTGTAAAGACGGGGAAATGGACATGGCGTCAGGTGGACCAGAAATGACATAACGTTTAATGGAGACGGATAGCTGCGCATCAGGCGCAGAAAGAATAAAATGAAGAAACTGGTAAGGCAGTAAAAGTCTCCGGAAGGGACACCTATGTAAGCAAAAAGTTGCCGAAATATACATATAATATTAAATTTATGCGATCAACGAACGGCACACTTCGGGAACACTGGAGGACGGATTACACATAATTGCAGTTATAAAAACAATAGATGAGGGGGGATAACAAAAGAGAAAGCAGGGAAGCATGAAAAAAAGAAACAAATGACAAATGAACTCGATGAGCAACACAAACACCAAAAAACAAACACAAAAACAAAAAACAAAAAACAGACGCAAAAAAAACAAACATAGACACAAACCACCCATGAAAACAAAAAAAAAGAGAACAAAAACAACTACAACAACAACGTAAAACAAAACGAAAACAAGAACAAAGAACATAAACGAACACGAACAAACACAGACAAATATCGACAAATACACCAAAAAAAATATGAAAAAAAAAAAAAACGACGCAAAACCACAACAAACATAGCACACAGAAGACACACAAACACAAAAGATGCATAAATGAAGAACAAAAAAAGAAAACAGAGGGAAAAACATACAAGCACAAATGGCATTAATAATGAAACATAACCTCTCTTTTTTAAAGTTCAAACACGTGCGGGGACCACAGTATTCAAGAGACGATCAAAAAGCTTCTCTGTCCTCAATCTTCTTTTCTAAACACCTCCTCTATTTCTTTTTGTGACCCTTTCCAATACCAAAACGTTTAATGCACTGGTGTCCCACCATGGATTCCAAGAAATGTTTTGCTTCTGTTGGTATTAATGCGTTCTGTAGTGTTGGAAAACATCCATAAGATGTTCAGAACCCTAACCTTCAGTTTTCTAATTGGTGGAAACCCAATACATAAATTTCACAAGAGCACACTAGGACATAAATGACGCTTCAGAGTTGCAATTTATGTATTTGTTTGATGTTGTAATGCCTGTTTTTGTCCACAATCCGAAACCTTTTACATGGGGAGTGCAAAACCGCAACATTTTGCATGGATGAGTCGCACCTAAAAGAAAGCCCAAATGATGTGGCCAAGTGTCTGATTTTCACAGAACTAGATGAAAAAAATAACGTCCACCAAGAGTCAAAGATTTCCTATTTACCACTTTGACACCCTTGCCAAAATTAGCCCACAACCTCATCCTCTTTAATAGTGGTAGATATTTGAATATGATGTCCCAATTTGGGGTAAACTGTTTGCATGTATTTTAAGTACTAGAAAGGGAGAGAATTGTCCTGTTTACTTTTTTTATTATTGATCTTATGTGTATTGGGATGACAATAAACTCTTTCTAGACTTTTTGGCTACAATATTAGACACTCTCTCAAGGCCCAACTTGGATTATCCTCTGCTTTTGAGGCTGTGCATATTTGTGTGCGTTCTTTCTCATAATCAGCATCTTTACTACATATTAAGCGCTTGCACGTGTATTTCCCCAACGGAGATGGCACGATGGGTATGTCTTGGACGGTGGACTCTTGAATGCAAGATAGTATTGCCTGCTTTGCTTTTTCTGAATGGGCATGTAGAAATATTTGACCACAGAACTCCCTGCAGGCCTAAGGTCCAAGAAAGTGATAGTGGAAGATTCAATTGAAAAGTAAATGTAAGATTTAACAAATTACAATGTAAATACTCAACAAAGTCTGGTACGGCAGACACATCGGTACCCCACACTAGGAGAATATCATCGATGTATCTGCCGTACCAGACAATTTTTGGGGACTGTCCCAAAAGGGGTTATCCACAGAAAATATTATAAATAGTCTCCCAAGGACATTAACTAAAGTCGCAAGATGGAGAATTCTTGGCTCCCATTGGAAAGCCCTAAGTTGCAAAAACAGGATATCATCAAAAGAGAAAAAAATTATGGGTTAGAAGAAAATTAGTAATAGTCAAAATGTATTGAATAAAACCTCTGAATGTTGACTAAATTGTTTTATATGATATTCCAATGCTAAACAAGCTACGATGGGGAATGCAATATTTAATAATTATCACATCACAACTGACCCAAAGGGACGCAGCCCTCTGCCAAAAACCATGCCCTCATATTTGACTATGAATCCTTGGTGTCTTTCAAAAAACCGGGCACACGTTGAACAGTGCTTGCAATAAAATATTAGCACTGCGAAAAGACGTTCTGAAAAATGAGCCACATTCCGGCTTACAATGGGACGCATGGGTATAGGATGTTTTTGTTTGTGGACTTTGGGGAGGCCATATTATGACAGGGAAATCACTGGATCCTGTTAACTATGAAATCCCAACGATTCTCTTTTTGAGAATACACAGGCATTCTCCTCAGACACCAGAATAGAGAGTTCCTCAATGTATTTTTTGGTGGGAATAGATGGTCAATTTTCCTATAAATATCCTTTTATCATATATAATTCCCACATAGATTCTTTGTAATCTTGCTTTATTCATAATAATCACTGTCCCTCCCCATTATCCGACATACTGTGATTTCAATTATTGGGAACATCCTTTAAACTCCTTCACTGCCTTGTTTATGACTAGGGGACAAATTAGTAAAATGATTTTTATGTGTGTCATTATCTTGGAGCCTTTTGAGGCCCCTCTCTACCTAAGCTCTGGAACTTCTCCATCGAGGGAGTCTAGACTGTATGGGATAGAAAGTATATTCTGTGTTTTAAAACTGTTCTACTTGTTTGCAATTGTCAGACTCAGTTACCTCCAAAATCTTCCAATTCCAATAGGTTCACTAAAACATAATTGCTCCTAAAGCCTGACCACTGAAAAAGGTTAGGGTAGGTTACTTGCAAGTCCCTAGCTGGTGACTGTTCACAGTAGAAAATTAATGGCGACGGACTGTTAGATCTCTGATGAATTTATTCACATCCTTTAAGGGTTTGAGAAAACAAATCAAGGCTGCTCAACGGCAAAATTAATTCCAAGGATAAAAACTGCAATATGATTCCTGGTTCAAAGACATGTCCGAATAAATTGAGAACATCTAACGTGGAATCAGAGGGGTTGGTGGATTCTGCCTGGTTTGCATTTCTTGATTTGTTTTTGTGTTTTCTTCCCCCCCTCCTCCGGGAGGATTGCTCGAACCCTTCTGGTTTTTTGAGGCAGTCTGTTTTTTTGTTCTTTTGTAATAGGACATACTTGTACTGGGTCCTTCCTCGAAAGTGTCCGTGTTGACATCCGTTGCATCAGAGTCAATAGATCCCAAAACTGACATTTTTTTATTAGATTTTTTGAGGTTTTGCGCCTTTTACCAATCTGCGATTTTGTTTCAGAATTGATCTGGGGAGTACCAGGGATTAGAAGACCACCTACCCATTTCAGTATACCTGATCTTGTTTATAGGTCAAAGACATCTCTATGAAATTTTTGTTTGTTTGATGTCCACAACTTCTCTTCTTGTGTGCAGTCATGTCCTGCTATAAGTTCAGGTCCTTTTGAAACTTGGAGTATCCTGGAATGATTGCAATTCTTTATCCAGTCTCTGTATTTCCTGTGATATTTCATCTAACTTTTTTTCTTCATTTATGGTAATTAATTCCATCAACTGCAGTGAACATTTAGACAAGATTGCATTCCAAGAAATCACAAATTCAGATGAATACACCGTGGTAGGCACTTTTTTATGCGCAAACCACGTGGGATCATTTCTTTTTCTAAGTATTTTTTTAAGCGTAGTGATGGTCTTCCACCAAGTTCTCATCTCTTGTGTCATGGCTTTTTCCATGCTTCTAAGCTTCTCATTAAAGTCTAGGTGCTTTTGGCTGGTGTCATGACTGTAATCAAAGGCTTTAGCAGCTCTCTCTTGTCGCATCTGTTTATACGCCATTTTCAGCAGCGTCAGTCACCACCAAATATTAAAGCATATATATATATGTATATATATATATATATATATATATATATATATATATATATATTTATATATATATATGTATATTTGCAACTCTTCTATGCCTCTAAAGGATATAAATCAGAAACAACACATACCCGCTGGTAGAGCACGACTGAAAACTGGACAGTCCAAACAACAAAAAAGCAAAACAGTCAGCTCACCTATTGTGCAGGTAGGTATCACTTTAAAGGCGCACGTCCACTTGCTCCAGAGCATAGTCCATAAATAACGTCCAAAAACGTAGAAGGGACAGCGCTCACCAAAGTGATCCAGAATAATATAAAAATCACTATTTATAGCAAATGGGCTATAAAACAATAGAGGCATAATGAAGAGCCAAAATAGAAAAAAGCACAATGTGCAATTTCTAACGGCGTTTCAGGGCATATCCTGCCCTAGTCATAGCAGTAAGAATACAGATCCACCATTATATAACATAAATAAACCACAGTATTAATTAAAAACAATCAACAAAATTGCAAATACTGACCAGTAGCTCCCGGGCGTGTAACACGGAACACAGCGTGTAAAGACGGAAATGACAGGCGTCAGGTGGACCAGAAATGATAACGTTAATGGAGTAAAGATAGCTGGACACTGCGCAGAAAGAATAAATAATGCAGGAAATGGTAAGGGGCATAAAAGTCCCGGAGACACCTATGTAAAGCAAAAGTGCCGAAATAATAATATAATATTAAATTTATGCGATCAACGAACGGCACACTTGGGAACACTGGAGGAGGTTTACACAATTATTGCAGTTATAAAAACAACTAGATGGTAAAAAAAGAGAAAAGCATGGAAGCATGAAAAAAAGTAAACAATTGACAAATGAACTCAGACTGAGCAACACAAACTCAAAAAAACAAACACAAAAAACAAAACAGACGCAAAAAACAAACATAGACACAAACCACCCATGAAAACAAAAAAAAAGAAAACAAAAACAACTACAACAACAACGTAAAACAAAAACGAAAACAAGAACAAAGAACATAAACGAACACGAACAAACACAGACAAATATCGACAAATACACAAAACAACAAACAAACAAAAAAAATAAAAACCGACACAAAACCACATCAAACATAGCACACAGAAGACACACAAACACAAAAGATGCATAAATGAAGAACAAAAAAAAAGAAAAAAGAGGGAAAAACGTACAAGCACAAATGGCGTTAATAATGAAACATAACCTCTCTTTTTACGTTCAAACCGTGCGGGACCACAGTATTCAAAGAGACGATCCAAAAAGCTTCTCTGTCCCTCAATCTTCTTTCTAAATCACCTCCTCTCTTTCTTTTTGTGACCCTTTCAATCCCAAAAAAACTTTTAATGCACTGGTGTTCCCACCATGGCATTCCAAAAGAAAGTTTTGCTACGTTGGACAAAAATGCGTTCTGTAGTGTTGGAAACATCCCCAAGATGTTCCAGAAACCTAACCTTCAATTTTCTAATTGTGGAACCCACATCCTCCCTCACAGAAGCGGGATTCTTCTTCATTGAGAAAAAGGACCATTCTTTATGCCTCTGCATTTATTACAGGGGTTTCAACAAGATAACAATAAAAAACTGTTATCTGCTACCCTTGATATCAGACCTTTTTGACAGGATCCAAGGTGCTAAAGTCTTCTCCAAAATGGACCTCAAGGGGTCTTATAATCTTATCTGCATCAGATGAGGGGATGAATGGAAGATTGCTTTCAATACCCAAGATAGCCACTTTGAATATCTTGTGATTAATACATCCGGTTTGAACCCACTGTTGACCTTGGTAATCATCAAGTGAAGTATACTGTCATATTTAATGTTGAACCTTTGGTATGGAGATTAGAAAGAGGCATCAGGAGGTTTACCTCATTTAATGAATATTAAAGTCTTGTAGAGCATAGATAACACTACAGAATGCAATGTCAATCAGCTGCCACTAAGGCCAGCAGGAAATTGGTGTGTATTAAAAGAGGCATGGACTCCCAGGACAGGGATGTAATATTACTGTTATATAAAGTATTTGTGCAGTCTCATTTGGAATATACTGTACACTTCTGGGCTCCAGTTTATAGGAAGGATGTACTGGAGCCAGAGAAAGTACAAACATGAGCAACCAAACTAAAAAGGGCAATGGAGCATGAGGAAAGGTTAAAAAAATGATTTATTTAGTCTTGAGAAAAGATGGCTACAGGGAAACATGATTAATTTATATAAGCATATAAATAGCTCCTACAAAAAATATGAAGACAAGTTTTTTTCATGTAAAACCCCCTCAAAAGACAAGGGGACATTCCCTTTGTCTAGAGAAAAAGGGATTCAATCTCCAGAGGAGAAAAGCCTTCTTCACAATGAAAACTGTGAATCTGTGAAATAGCCTGCCTGAGGAGTTGGTCACAGCAAGAACAGTTGTGTCACGGCGGCCGAGGGCGCCGCTGCCCCTGCGGCCGTTCCCCTAACTGCCGGGGGTGTGGCGCGGGCATCGCGGGCACCCGCGACCACCCCCGTGCCCTCTGGTCCTGCGCCGGCTCGCTTACCTGGCCCCGCTCCTGTGCACGCCGCTCCCGTCCGTTCCGGCTGCCGCGCTTGTGCCCGTCCCTTAGCACGCGCGCGCGACAGCTGGTCTAGATTTAAAGGGCCAGTGTCCCGTTAATTGGTCCTTTGCTGGACGCTGGTCCTAAATAAGGGCTACGCCCCCAGCACTCGCTGCCAGATCGTTGGTGTGCGTTTAGTGAGCTAAGAGAGTGTCTAGTGTCCGTATTGATTACCCGTGTACCCGTCCGTTTCGCTACGTTTCCTGACCTTGCTTGTTTGCCGCCTGCCCTGACCGTCTGCCCGTCTCTGACCACGAACCTCTGCCGCCTGCCCCGACCTTCTGCCTGTCCCCACCTACGCCTTTGGATCCCGATTCTGTACCACGCAGTACCCCGGCCGCCACCAAAGCAAGTACGTCAGGGGTAACGACCTGGTAGCCTCACGCCGCCCGCAAGTCCATCCCGCTTTGCGGCGGGCTCTGGTGAAAACCGAGGGCTACTTAGATTCCGTTCCCTGGCGTGCCTTAACGATCATCGCTTGCGGTGGTCCAGCGAATCCACAGAACCCTTACAATTTGAGGGTTTCAAGAAAGGCTTAGATAACTACTTACTACTAAATAATATTAATACTTATGTAGCTGTTTATAACGTCTAGGTCCGGTCTGATGGCAATTTTGAGCAAAAATTAAATATTCATTTAGGGAAGATCGGTCCTTGCCTCATGGGTTCCAAGTCTTCATCAATAGGGGAAGGGAAGCTTAAAAATTGTATTTCCCTTTCCCTTCATCCACATCTTTCCCCACCATTGGTTGAACTTGATGGACAAATGTCTTTATTCAGCCATACTATGTAAAAACAGTGAGTGCAAAATAGGCATTCTGATAAGATGACATGAAAAACTGAAAGAAATAATAACAACCCAAAGGTAACAGCAAATGACTTACAACAAACTCTACAAACTGCTAAACATGCTTCTGTTTAGTTATATTAGAAAAACACTGAACAAGAACGATGTTTATTAAAGAAAAAAACAAGGAAACTATTGCTTCTGTAAAAAGAAAACATTGCAGCTCACCTGGTGTTTGCCTAAGGCCAGCTCAATGTTCCACAGTGCTTCTGATAAAATGTTCTATGTAAAGATAAAACAATAGTGGAGCTTTTTAGCACAGATGCACAACTATAATTTTTGAGGAAAAAGAATGCTGCACACCAACATGGAAACCTCATCCCAGCTGTGAAGCATAGAAGAGGAAGCATCATGGTTTGGGGCTGCATTGCTAGCTCAAGGATTGGACGCCTTACACTCATTGAAGAACAATTAAATAAAAGGTGTACAAAAAAAATTTTTCAGGACAGTATGGGGCCCCCTTCACATGGGTTATTCCAAAGCCGGATTTTTTCGAGCCGGATTGCGCTCCCCAATTCGGCGTGAAAAAGGGGGGGGGGCGCGGGCCCCCCCGGGCCCCAAAAAAACAATGCATTTTTCTACGGCCGTCCGCGCCAAAAATAATTTGCCCTGTCACCTTTTCCCCCCCCACCCCGGGGGATTCGCCGAGCGGGGAGGAGCGACGAATCCACTGTCTCTATGACAAAAGGATTCCCCTAATTACTTTTCGCGACGGGTTGGCGCCAAATGCAAACGCAAAAACCGGGGCCCCATTATGGGGCCAATCCGCCCGAAATAAGCCGGGAACACGGGCCCATAAAGCACAGTCTATCAGCTCAAGCTCATTAAACATTAGGGGAAAGCAAAAAAAGCCCAAAACGAAAATTAAACAAAACAAGTAAATCAACAAAAGAATGAGTTTGTTTCTTTTTTTCACTAAAATGTTTTCGATTGTGGTCAAATTAAAAAACAGAAACATTTCAATTGTTTGTTTTTTTTAGTCCCAGTTAGATTAAGTTTTACCTTAAAAAACAGACTATAACCCCAATTTGAAAATTTAAAGCAAAATTTCCCGGTAAATTTCCCTTTCCCTTTCTTGAGTTGGAAATTAACCATAACCTTAAAAAATTTATATAAATTTAAAAGAAATATTCAAGAAATGGAATTATGTATAAAAAAAAAAAATAATAATAATAAAAAAATAATAAAAATAATAATAATAATAATTAAAAGATGGGGGAATTTCTCAAAAAAAATTTTGAATTTTTCCCGAAAAAATTTCTTAAAAACACTTTTCCGGTTGCAGAGAGCCGAGGGTTTTTTAGAACGTTTGCCATGCTCAAATAAAACCAAAACAACTACAGGTTTTAAACCTTGAATAAAGATACTAAAACATAACTTTTTTAAAAAAAATTTAAAAAAAATTGAGAAAAAAAACAAAAGACAAACCCCCCAAATATACCCAACCCAAAAAACCTGTCTCCTCAAAAAATTTGGGAAAATTTGCCCCAATAAGGGCGCCCCCCCCACTGGAACCTAAACTAAACCCGTCCCTACTACATCAAAGAAAAAAAAAAAAAACCCCAAATACCACAAAAAGGGGCACAAACAAAAAAAATTTCTGGATAAAATAACAAACAACAACAAAATACTTTTTATGGGTTTAATAAAACTAAAAAATTTATGATGCGTCATAGAAGAAACAATAACCCCATAAAAATTCCAAAATTTTCCCAAAGCGTTTTCCCCCCCAGATACTGGGGGTTTAAACAGGGGAAAAAAATTTCAGTTGATAACAACAATAAAGGAAAAAAACTAAGGAAAAAACCCTTAAAAGGAAAACAGGGGGTTTAAGAAAGAGGGGCGGGGTTTCCCGATAATTTAAGTACAGATCCCCGCTAAACAAATTTCGAAAACAGGTCCCCCGCAAATAAAAAAATTCAATTTAAACACAAAACCCCAAATACAACAAGGCAAAATTTGACCCAATTAGTAACCCGCCCTTTGCAAACCTTTTACTTTCCACAAGCCCTTAAGCAAAAAGCCCCAAAAAAAAAAAACAAAAAAAAAAAAACCATTTTTCCAAAGGGGTTTGAACTACCAAAAGGGCCGGCATCAATAAACCCGGAAAAAAGCCCGTCAGTGCATACGGGAGGGAAAAACAAACATTTTAAATAAACTCCAGACAAAATTTCAATGGCCGCGTCACCCCCCCCGGCGCATTCTGCACCCGACGCCGACGGCAAAAAAAAAGACGCAAAAACGCAGACCAAACCCGGGGTTTTAATAACAAAAAAAATAAACCAAAAAAAAAAAAGGCAATGAAGGGGCTAACAGTAATTTTTTAAAAAATTTTAAAAACCCAAACCTTTTAAAAACAAAATATTTGAAAGCACAAAAAAGGGTTTATATTTTGGAAAAAACCATCAAAAAATCCAAAATAAGAAACCTAATTTAAAAAAATATAGATTCCAAAATTTTTATACAAAAGTGTATGAAATACCGAAAAAATGGGGGAATTAAAACTGAAACCCAAAAAGAGAAAAAAAAAAAAAACGTTTTTGGGAGACAAAAGGGGCTATATATGTACTTAAAAGAAATATTAAAAAAAAAAGCCCATGAGCAGGGTACTTAATTTCCCAAATAAACCCAAAGAATGTTATTAAAAAAACCCATAAAAAAGGTTTCCCCCACTGAAGTCCAAAGAGGTACCAATATAAAACGTAGATTTCAAAGCATAAATCACTCCCCAAAAAATGGGTTTTTTATACTGAATTTTTAAAAAAAACAAAAAAAATATTTTAAAATACCAATTAATTTCCCAAAAATTAATTATAAAGAAAAATAAAAGAAGAAAGATTTCCCAAAAAATAATGGGGCACTAAGGCACACCATACCACAAAATAAAAACTGATATGCATAAATAAAAAATTTAGTGAATTTGGGAAAAATTTTTTAAAAAGAATTTGGAAAAAAGGGGCAAAAAAACATTGAGACCCGTTGGTTTAATGATTTAAGATTGGGAAAAACCAACGGGGTTTCCCTTTTTAAAGCTTTTCGATCAAAAGCCCCCCACTGGAGAAAGGGTGAGACCCACTTCGATTTTCAAAAAGGATAAAGCAAATGGTTTATTTAAAGTGGAAAATTCATAGGGTTTAGACCGGGGAAATCCCGTTTTTGGTTTAATCGCCATAATTTTTAAAATAAAGGCGTCTCCCTTTCCCCGCTTTGTCTTTCCCCAAAATACATGGACGGGCAAGGGCAGGAACACTGAATAAGACACCTTTTTTTTTTGGGAATTTGCATAACCTTTTTCATCGAAAGGTACGGGCCCCTCGAAAAAAAACCCTGGAAAATTTTGAACAACAAATTTTCCCACAAGCTTTAAAAACTCCCACATCTATATGTCCCCCAAATGTTTTTTTTTAGTCAACCACATTGGGGAGGGACGGGGAGGGGGAAAAAAACTATTTACAAGCGATCCCCCAAAATAAACTCCCTTTTCCTGAATTTAAAACGGGGCTGGATCAACAAATTGGGATAATATAGGGCCTGGGGGGGGCAAAGGGCCCAAAAACCCCCTATAAGAACGAACTGGGAAGAAAGCAAGATCAAAGGTCCAATAAAACGGTGGACCACATTCCCTTTACCTCGAAAAGAACCTGAAAAAAGATTTTCTATCATTAACCCGTCAAAAGTTATGCCTTTGGGAAAAAAATTTTTTTTGGGGAACCCCCCGTCTAAAAAAACTTTTTTTTTAAATCCCATCACTTCTTCTTTGAAACGTAAGAAAGACAATTTCGCGTTCTAAAGTAAATGGGCCCCCTTTTAATACCCTGTTTTTGGGAAGGGGATGGAAACCCCCTCCCATTTAAGAAGGCCTTTTTTCCCGATTGCTTTTCTAAAAATGGTTGTCACCAAAAACCCATCATTAATTTTCTTATCAAAAGGTTTCCCAAAAAAAAAACTCACGGTCTTTTATTTCGAAGAACCCTTTTAAAACCCCACAGTTGACGTTAGGCTCTCAAAAAAAGGAAAAAAAGTTTTCCCCAAATCCACCTACCACCCGTAAGAAAAATTTTATCAATAAAAACGTCCCCCCAAAAATGAATTACTAACAAAATTTTTTATACAATTCTGAAAAACAAGGGCCTCCCCACCCCCAGGAACAAAAATTAGCAAAATGTTGGGGGGCCCCCTGGGGTCCCCCCTACTGTGCCCCGGGCTTGGGGGTAGTACCTTCCATCAAAATGAAAAAATTGTGTGTTTTGGATAAAACCGCAAGAGCTTCAAAAACAAAAGGGATTTTTGGTCGTAAGAAAACATGCCAAATAAGCAAAGGAGCGTGGTTTTTTTCTTTCAAAAATGCTGTGTTTTAAAAATGACCCCCCACATGACCCCGCCCGCTTTTAGAATCGCTTCAAATCTTCACATCCTGGGGACAAAAAATTTTTTCGGGAACGCAGCCTGACAAAATCATTCAGTGCAGCTGAAAAGAACCAAGCTGGAGCTACATCCTGATCAAAAAAAACAAAAAAGTAGGTTTCCCCCTGGACTGGGACAGTTCGCACACAGAAAGGGGGCGTCACAGCAGGGGGCCACTCCAAAGGCCAAGCTTTACAAAAAAACACCAATATTTCCCCGGAAAATATAGAAACCCCGTTCTTTTAAAAGCTGATACATGGGAGAAAAGGGCCCCCCCAATGAGTGGAGAGGGGTTTTAGCAGTAATTTTTTGCGTTTTACGTCAAATGATTATTTTGCCCCCTTCCTTTCCCTCCCTCATTTTCCCCCTTCAATCGGTTTAAAAATTTCCCTCAGTAATTTCTAAACCAAAAACAAACAAAAGTTTTAACCAAAACAGAGATGAGATAAATTAAATATTTGCATGTCTTTCTTTGTTTTTTATCCCCCCGCTTCTGGCTAACAAACCTGATTTCCTTTTTATTTCCCTTTTGACAGATAAAAGAAGGGGAAAACCAAAAAAAGTGGGGAATGTCATTTATGGGGAGGTGGAAACAGCAAAGAAACCCCAGGGGGTTCTAGGGAAACATCGGTCAGGTTTGGGACACATGAGTTGGGGCCCAGAGTGGCCCCAATAACAAAAAAATGGAGGTTGGGAGAACGTCAGAAGCCCACAAAGTGGCACAATGACTGAATGTGAGGTGGGGGGCAGCAGGGCCCAAAAGAACAGCAGAAACAGCAGCAAAGGCGAGAGGGTTTAAAATGACGAGTGGGGTGGGGTGGCAATACCAAACTCTGGAAAAAAGGTGGGGAGGCAGATTGGGGCACTGCAGCAGATGTGTGGCATCAGGGGGTTTCAGCAACCCGAATGTGGGTGTAAAAAGGGAAATGTACTGGCCCTGACCGTAGTTTCAGCTCCAAAATGTTTTGCCCCTTCCATGCACCTTGGGAAAACAAATAAGGGTCAATGACTACCCCCCCTCTGTTTCCCAAAAATTTCTGCAGAGCTTTGGGAAATTAGCCCTTTTTAAAAGAAATTTCGGCTTGGAATCTCCCCTCCCCGGCTCGGCTCAACCAATTTTGTTTTTCTGAACGGTGAGAGTCCACCACTTGGAAAGGGAGGGGCTGCAGTAAACCCAAAAACTTGGGCAAGCACGGGCCAGCTTCTACACCTTAGGATGGTTGGAAACCCCAAATGTTGTCTCTTTGCAATCACCTCGTTGAACGCCCGCTGGCCCCATGGGTGGCGAGGGGCGGGAGCATCTGGAAACCCCCCGGGGGTTTAAAGGGAAAGACAAACAGCCCCATTTTGCCAAAATTTGGGGGAGCCTTGACTGGCTGAAAAAAACCCTGCGTGCCCCTTGGGGCGCCTGTGGGTGCGGGGGCAGATGGGCCCCCACATCAGACACCCTTTCCCCCCAGGGCCCCGGATGGTTAGGCGCATGTTTTGAAAGCAGGGGGTTTGGGGCCAAACGTTAGGTCCCTGGGGCCCCGCTTCAAATTTTTCTGCCTACAGATTTTTACATTTTCACATTTTTGGCTCCTCCGGTTCTTAAACAAAAAACATGCCACATCGCCAAGTTGTTTATTTTAAATGCCAACACTCCCGCACTAAAATTACCACAAACCCCGCCGCTCCCACGGGGAGGCCCCTTGCCGCAAATTTAAATTTGGGCTAGCGGAGCGGGGGGTTTAAACCCCCTGGCCTTTTGGGTCCCCCCACCCCCCGCACAGCTGCCCCCACCCCGCACTCCCCGGCCACACCCCAAACTTGCTGCTGGGGCCCCGCCTTTAAAGCGCAAAACTGACGCCCTCTGCTCCTGACAAAGATTTAAGGGAAACCCCCCTTTTTCAAACCCCGGGTCTCAAGGCGATCGGCTACATAAAAACGTCGATTAGTTTTGATCGTCACTGCTTTTCCCCCCTCAACGGGGCTTGGGATGCAAGGGCCCCTGACCTCTCACAACAAAACCTTTCCCCTGCCACTCTCTTCATCAATTTCTTTTTCCCCCCACCCGCAAGAAGCAGGGGGGCCTTTGGGAATTTTTTTGCTGCCAAGTAGCCCCGGGTACTGTCCTCAAATTTTTTCGTCCTCGCTGTAAATTGGCACGAGCCCAGAAACCCCATAGTAAATTCCCCTGCGAGGGAACCCAAAAAACGGAGGGGGGGTTGAGGACAGGGAGGGCCACTGACCCCGCTCCCGGGGGCTTCCAAAATAAGGTTTTTTGTCTAAAGAACCCACTGCCCCTTGGGTTGGGGGTTGTCAGTGTCATCTGGGATGGGGTTGAAAGAAACATCAACCAATCAAAAACACTTGGGGTTGGGGGGGTCAACACACGGCCGTAGATACACCGGGGAATTTTTTGGGCTCCCGAGTCAACCCCCCGCTGCGACACCCCTTACTGCTGCGACCTGTGCCTCTCCAAAAAAAGTTTGTAAAACCCCGGGCCCCTCGCATGTGAAGAGCCTGCCACCCCTGGGCCGGGTATGCTGTTTGGGGAAAAAAAAACCGACCTGTTAAAAAAAAGATGTCCCGAAAATGATGAATACACACCCTTAAAAATTTCCCCCCAAAAAGAACCCCCTTAACAACAAAACCCAAAATTTAAAAAATGGGTATTAAATACCCCACAGAAAAAACAGATGAAATTGAGGGTATATGGGGGAAAAAAAACACACACCCGTATTTTACTCCAAAGGAACCCCTAAAAAACAGGCTAAATTTAAACCCTTTGGGTATTAAATACCTACAGAAAAAACAATGAAATTGAGGGATAATGGGGCAGAAATTTCCCCTAACCCCCCGGACCCTTTTGGGAGAAAAAACCCCACAAAACCCAAAACAAAAAATAATGCGGGGACGTTTAAAAGTTTTGCAACTTTAACCCCTTGTGAAACTCTTTGGCCCCAGTCTCTGATAAAAACAGTTTCTTTTAAAAATGATTCCCATAGAGCAGCAGATACAGGAAAGCTGGGTTTTGGTAAGGTGTGCAACGGGCACAGACCCGGGGGGCTCCCCTGTCCCCCAGTCACGAAAAAGCAGTTTTTTTAGAATAACTCATAGAGCGCACAGATGCTTATCCAGGACGACGTGAAATGTGAAATTTAAGAGGCGTCCGTATTATAGGCTGTGACGTCACAAATTCCGCCGTCATGATTTTTTTTCATGCCCCTGCACATGCCCATTGAGGGTTTGCTTTTCTCCTTCCAAGTTCTCTCCCCCGTGAAACGCCATTGCTTGCAACATTTTACCAAAAAAAGACGCTTTTTTCCCGCGAATCCCCCTAAAGCTCTTCTTGACCCACTACAATCGGGTTTTTTCCCAAAACCCCACCACTCTACCGAAACTCCCTAACCAAAAGTCACTAATACTAGAAAACTGCTAAAGCCTCATGCCACTACTCTGTGCTCCTCCTCTTAGACCTTTCCCGTTTTGAAAACGTCGCCATTCCCTCCTTCACAAATCCCTCCCCCTGGGCTAAACATTTGGCTTTTTCCAGATCCCTCGTACCCTCACTGACGGACTTTCAGCGTCCTCTTTCCTTCCCCCTCCTCCCCCCACCATCTCTTTTTTGGGGTCCCCCAAGGTCAGCCTGGTCCCCTACCTTCTCTATCTCCCCCCCTTCCTCGGGGCACTCATAGCCCACAGGCTTTCATTTTCCACCTGATGCGAATACCCAACTCTACATCTCTGGCCCAGAGTCACTTCTCTACTCCTCCCATCCCCGACGTTTTTGCCTCCATTCCTCCTTTTTCTCCTCACTCTCCTAAAACAAATTGGGAAAAAAAAAACTATACTTTCCACCCACCAACTCTAACCCCTTCCCCTGATCTCCTATTACTCAACGGGTCAAAAACTTTCCCCCGGTCCCACAATCCCCTTCTGGGGTAATCCAACTCTGCTTTACCAAACCACAAATCCAAACCTCACCCTGCCTCCCCTCCACCCGAAAAACATCCTCTCCCCCGCTCTCCTTGGGATGACCTAAAAAATGCTGGTCCATCCCTTGTCTTTTCCCCCAAAACCTACTGAAAAACCCCTTTTCCCTGGCCCCCACTAGCCCCTCGCCCCCCCTCCAATCCATCCCTTTAACCGTGCCCTTGATTTCCCCTCCCTCGCTACTCCTCTGCCTCTCCCCTCTGCCAATCCCTTCACTGGCTTCCCATTGCCACGAATTAATTTTAAACTACTAACCATGACCTACAAGGCTCTCCATGACCTCTCCCCTCCATACACTCTGCCCTAATTTTTTCCAAAAATCTCCCCTCACGCACTCCCCGCTCCTCACAGGACCCTTTTCCTCGCTCCCCTTATCAACTCCCCCACACAACCCTCTCCAAATTCTCCCCTGCTTCACCCCACCTGGGAACTCACTGCCCAACACATCAACTCTCCCCACTTCGCAGCTTCAAAACAAACCCGAAAACCCCTTTTTTCAGGCTTTCCCATAACCTTCACTAAACTTGTCACTACTTCCTCCACAGACATGTCTGCCCCTCAACCTCCTGTCTCTTTCCCCCTCCTTGTAGATTGTAAGCCCTCGCGGGTAGGGTCCTCTCTCCCTCTGTCGTGCCAATTGTCATTATCCCTTATCACTGTACCTCGTTTGACTTATGTAATGTATGTAACCCCCTCGAATGTACAGCGCCCTGGAATCAATGGCGCTTTAAAATAAATAATAATAATAATAATAATAATAATAAAATAAAGTTCGGCTTCGTGCAGAACCGAAGTTTTCCTGAAATTCTAAACGAATTCCACTTCGTTAGAATCGATTTGCCCATCTCTAATAATAATAATAATAATAATAATAATCATGATTATTATTATTTACTTACTGTAATATTTTTATGTATTAAGTAATAAATATATAACTCCTTTACCATGTTATAACCTGTAGCTTCATACAGCTATAACATCAAGGGTATAAGCCAAAATGAAGGGACATTTTTAATCTTTAGTTTGGACGCCTCTGTCTTCTATACACATCAATGCTACACATAAACTGAAAAAAAGATAAAAAATGGGACAAAATACAACAATTACATAAATAAATACACAAGTGCTGACTGAAAATTTAATGAAAACTTTTTAAAAATACATACAGTTCATTTTAACATTTCTGCTTTCCCTGGACATGGAATTATATCTGCGCATAAAGAAGCCAGCATTATCTGAACGGTAAACAAACTCTAACTCATCTGAAGTGTTATTATAAGAAATAGAATTTACTGGCGAGGGCCCATATTCAATATGGCTCCTTGGTTTTTTAATGAAATGTCATTATTCCAATACAAATCCTTTCACTTTTACAGTCTTGCTCTACTCTCATATTCTTATATTTCATTTCCTGCAGTTGCATGGTATTATTGTCTTTTTTCCAGAGCTATTGATTTAGGTGCGTATGGTTATTACAATGCAAAATAAAACAGTCCCCTCATCCATTCTACCTTGTACTGTTGAACATTAACTTAATTTGTTTCAAATCTGCATTCGATTTGGCAAAGAAACCATTTATCTTTATGAAGAAAGCTCTCATAAAGTAGGGACTTTAAGAGATCACTGTTCTAAAAAATTTAATAGCCTTGTGTCTTATACACTAGGAAAATGAATTAAATCTTCAAATATTAGATGTCTCAGAATAACCTTTTTGCATTTCATACTATGTTTAATTTATTGTTTTCAAAACACAAGAATAGAATAGGGGAGAGGGAAAGGAAGCCTTTATTTTCCGGTTTAGTGTCACTATATGAAAATCAATTCATGAATAAACACTTAATATCAAAACGGATCACAGAAGTAATACAGAGAACTACTCTAGAGAGGATTTACTCATCAGGGGGTGGCGGTGGCACATGGACTTCCTGTTTGAGATAATGATATATTTGACTGTTTTATATTTAGCAAAATGGCCTACATATTACAAAATATTATGTTTACTCTATCGACAATCTGCATTTTCTTTCCTGTCAGGATACATACATACTACATGATGCTGAGTTAAAAGATGGTCATAATGAGAAAGATGACCGACATGTTGTTTCACAAAAAGCAGCTCAATTTTCAAAAATATTGACTATCAGGTACCTCAGTAATATCACTAGTTCCATTGCATCAAATAACTATCACTCTATGAATTATCATCATACTTGTTCAATATTGGAGCCATGCTTCATGTTGGGCCCCTAGTGAAAATGGATTTAGCTGGGTTAGTTTCATCCCTACTTACATGTTGGGTATAAGAACCTACAATAGACTGTGGTTTCCCCAGATGCAAAAATGTTAACATGTGAAAAATGTACTTGGCCCATGAAAATAGGATGAAACCACTATGACCACATGGTTTTGATGGTTAGAAATGTGGATATTACAAGAAACACCTGAAACGGATTTCTTGATAACTTTTCATGGGGCCACCTTCTCTATGTATACCTCTCTCTCACAAGTCTCCTTCAGAAGCTGGTGAATCTTCTATAACAAATCACATTTTCCACAAACAGTAGTCTACCATCAGCCAGAGCAAAGGATCATTTAGGTAAAATATTAAAATTATGGTTGGTGGAAATTATGAGATTCAACTGTTTTTTAACAACTTCAATACTATGGGCGACATGTATGAATGGAGCTGCAGCAGTTTTCTGGCATGCTTTGAGCCAGAAAATGGTCATAGCCCTGTCCAACAGATATTTTTTGCCTACACTCTTTGTACTGATTTTTGCTAACTCCGGCTAGACCTGTATTTTAACTAATCATTCTTTATTGAATTTGTCTGTCTTGTCTTGTTTTGTGTTCACTTAATCAGGGAAGGGAACATCACCCATTTGTTGCCAACCGCTTAGGGTCTGGCTGGCAAGTAGACAGGGACAGCTTTGGTAGGGCTCACTGTCTATCCTTTCATGTCGCCCCATCTTGGTCCCGGGGTTCCTCAAATTCATCTTCTGAATTGAAAAGGTATTGGCTTTGATATATAAACACAGTAAACATTAATCCAGGATTTCATTTTAGTTTTCTTGAGGCTACAATAATTAACTAGCTAAAAGGTCATATCAGCCCAACTATGCCTTTAGCTACCAAAAATATAGTATTATAATAAAAAGAAGCTGTCTGTGCCAATCTCTGTGCGTGAGTGCCCACACACCTCTTAGAAAGTTTCCTTCTGTGCTATGTACAAAATATATGATAAGAACATTTACTGAGAAAATGACATTTTAAGTATTGCATTACTGTTATAATAAAACCCTAGACAATCTCAATTTTGGTTTACTGGGTGTTTGTTTTCCACTAAACCTTGGAGACTAATAGTACTATGGTGAATAGTTAGAGGGTGAGACTGGATCGTGTATGTCGTTCAAAGCCAGTTTATTTTTATAACCACAGCAGAATGTTTCCCATACCTCTTTTGTACACAACCATGCTGTACTGGAAAGGGCTCAAGGGTCTGCAGCCTGCGGCGCTTGGATTTTTCCCAAAGTACTAGATGAAGCCTGTGATTTTGAATTGGCTACTTTCAGACAGCTATACAAGTTCAACCTGGACACTGACTTGTCGCAGACCCCTATAGCACCTCTTTATAATTCATTAAACCTAGCTAGCCATCTATTGAAAATCAGCCCTTTTAAATCCCTAAACTGTGAAACTTCCAAATAGATCTTGAGGACAATATTGTTCTATAGCCAAAAGTGTAACTAAAATGTCTACCTTTGCCTTCATATGAAAGTTTCCAGTAAAAACCCCAAGAGAAAAACTAGGGGTCATTGACAAATGTGAATGATATGTTAAATGTTTTGATCGAATATTGACTACAAATATTGGATTCTGATGGGTGCAAACATTAGGAATTAAAATTTATACCCTGATTAGTTTGGACTTAGCTGAAAACTGTTAAAAAAAAGGTCTTCGTTGTATGCACATTTATAGAGCTTACGCTTTAATTTATTTTCATTCCCATTGGCAGAGCTGGCTGAGCAGCCGGAATAGTCATGCAGAGGCTGGCACACAATGCTATTCCAACACAATATCAGGTAAAACTATATAGGACTCTGCAGAACTCCTATAATTTGTATACACTAGTTCCTCAACATACAATTAGAATTCATTAACGGTGGACAACCAGTGTAAGTGGAAAACATTATAATTTGAGACCAAAACTTTGTGAAAACTGATCATTGGTTCTGAAGATCCCCAAAACGCAAACCCAAAATAATACAAAATTAAGATTAAAGAAAATAAGACAGATAATTAACAGAGATAAAGGGCGACATTTATGATTTTTGGCACCCAGGCACCATTTTTTTCGCGTGCATTAGTATCGTAGAATGCACCTGAATCTATGAACCTGCTCTACTACGGGTCATAGATTTAGCACATTCTAACTACTAAGCGACACTTCTGGCTCAGGTAAACCACTTTTAAAGTAGTCTACCTGTTCCAGCAATAGTGTGCCTGGATTTGCCGATAAACAGTCATAAATGTGTAGATTCGTACAGTTGTAGTGCGACATGCCTCCAGCACGCCCCGATCTCAGGCGCATTACAAATTGTTGCAAACGCCCGATAATGCACCTAATTTTGAAGTGCCCCTGCTTATAAATTTAGCAAACAGGGCTGCACCAGTTTTCGGGCTGAAAAGATGCCAGACTACGCAGACATGTATGTACGCAGCCCTGTACATACATGTCGCTTCTATGGAGCAATATACTTTATACACAGTGTACTAGGAAAAAAATGGGGCCCTCACCTGATGCCCAAAGGAGCCAATCATCCTGGCACATGTAAAGGGCAGTAAAGAATATAGTAACACACTATACTGTAGAGGCAATACTAGACCACCAATCACTGCAAGCACTTTAATAATACAGATGTTTTACAAGTAAATGTTCATGATAATTGCTTGAATCTTCCAGTCAATCACTTGTGCAGCAGGTCAGCAGTGTCTGTGACATTGTATTTTTACACTTCTGAGCATAGAAAATAGCAGACATACTTGGTTTCCTTATAACTTGAAAAAAAAAAACAGTGTTGTCTTCTACTATTTTGCATTATATTCGGACTTTTCAAATCCAGGGGCGGGTCTCTCCTCCCAGTAGGGCATGTCTTCCCTCACTGAGGAGTGGTGACCTCATCACACCCCCTCCCTGTTCCTGCTCCCTCCCCAGTCCTCTTCATTCTGTGTGAGCAGTGAAACAGAGTGGATGTCACAGCTCTCCAGACCTCCTACAATGGTCAGTTCTCATGCCTGAAGAGCTGTGATAGTCACCTCCCTATCAGACTCCACAAGCAACCCTTGTAACACCTCCATTGGTGTAAGCAGTTATAAATACAACCCCCTAATATTATAGAAAGTGAAATCTAGTCCTTCTTTCTATCAGCACAGGGCAGCGCTGATCCAACCCACATCTCTTCTTCTCTTATAATTGCAATTTGTGATAAGTGCTGCCATGTGCAGATACAGACAATGACAAGTAATTTTCTTCCTGTCCCCTAGTTATATTCCAAGGCCCCCCCTTTGTCCCTATTAGCCACCCCCTTTTTTCCCCTACAATTATACACACACAATAAACTTTGCATATATAAATATATATATAAATTAGCTCCCCCCCCCCAAATACCTTTTTGGCAGAATTGTCTCCCTATGCATTGATGGCATATCGCTAGGATATGCCATCAATGTCTGATAGGTGCGGGTCCTATCTCCTATAAGAGCCCTGACACCTCTCTGTATCACCACATAATGACTGAATATTACATCCATGCCATAACCATGCATGAGGTGGTGATATGTGGTTATGGCAGTGGTTATTCAGTTACTATGTGGTGGTGATAAGCGATATTCTGCAGGCACTTTTCTTTGTAGGGGTTATTCACTGACAGGTAGCAGGTTTTCTGATGTTTAATATGTATGTGGTGGTAGAACGAGTTTATGGTATGGTTATAATATTGGAGATATTCTGTAGTCACTTTTCTTTGTAGGAGCGAATCACTGACATGAAGCAGGTATATTGATGGTTAAGATGAATGAGGTCGTGATACATGGCTATTATATGGTGGTATTATTCAGTCACTATGTGGTGGTGATGCATATTAAAATTCAATATACCTGCTACCTGTCAGTGAATAGCCCCTACAAATAAAAGTGACTGCACAATATCACCCATATTATCACAATACCATAACCAAGTACCACCACATGCATATTAAACGTCAATATACCTGCTACCTGTCATTTAATAGTCCCTATAAATAAAAGTGACTGCAGAATATCACCCATAATATCACCATAGCATAACCACATATCAACACCACATGCATATTAAATGTCAATATACCTGCTACCGGTCAGTGAATAGCCCCTACAAATAAATGTGCACATGGTGTCTTTCAGGACGTATTTCCAGATGTATGATTACCCTCCGTCTACCGCGACGTGGGGGATAACACACTTATTATTTTTTTTACCGACGCTGATTTTTTTTACCATTTTATTTTTTAAAAATGTCTAACAGTAGGACTGTTATTCGTGCCCATAGTGACCAATCGGAGCCCAACTTTCATTTTGTTAAATAAGACCTAATATTTATAGTATAAACTAAAATTTAACTGGAGTCATTATTGCTGTGTTCTATACTGGCTGGATCAAGTAAGATGAGTCATAAAAAATTAGCATGCTGCAGATTTGCTGTGCATTTCCACACCTCAGATCCATGTAGATAGAATTTTCACATGTAGCAGAAACATTTACATAGTTTACAGAGTTTGTAAGGCCGAAAAAAACAGCCTATTGTGCTATAGTGTTGACCCAGAGGAAAGCAAAAACCCCCATGAGGTAGAAGTCAATTGTCCTCATTTTAGAAAAAAAGTCCTTCCCAACTCCAATCTGGCAATCAGAATAAAACCCTGGATGAACGACCCTTCTTCAGAATCCTAGTCACTATAACTTGTTATATTATTACACTCTAGATATGTATCCAGACCCTTTTTGAACTCTGTTAGTGAATTTACCATGACAAGTTCCTCTGGCAGAGAGTTCCATAGTGTCACTGCTCTTACGATAAAAATTCCCTTTTCCCACCTTTAAAACAGTTCAAGCTCTACAATGTCATTCTTTAGCACTCATGCCCAAGACTGTACTCAATATTCCCTGTGTGGTCTGACCAATGATTTGTATAATGGGAGAAAAATGTTTTCATCATGTGCATCTATGCACAATACACCCCATGATCCTATTTGCCTGGGTAATAGCTGCCTGACACTTGCTGCTACAATTAAAGAGAACCTGTCACAAAGGTTATGCCCCCCTTGCTGAGGACAGCACAAGCTAGTGAAACACATGCTGTTTCCAGCATTGTGTCCCTTATTCTGTAAGGTGCTGTAGTTTTAGAACATTTAATGCTCAATTCTGGAAGTTTTCAGCCAGAAAAGAGTCCAGCATATTATGCAAAGAGTCCGTTTAATTAATGACCCGCCCACCTGAGGCTATCCCCGCCTACTTCACAACCAATTAACCTATTTCTTTGCATAGGTAGAGACCTGTGAATAACTGTCAGGTGGGCCTTGGGTGGTTGCGGCTAATACCTGCTCATGAATAAGCTGGACTCTTTTCTGGCTGAAAACTGCCAGATTTGAGCCTTAAATACTATGAAACTGCTGCATCTTACAGAATAAGGGACACAGTACTGGAAACAGCATGTGTGTCACTAGCCTGTGCTGTCTTCAGCAAGGGAGGCATAAACTATGTGACAGGTTCTCTTTAAAGGGGTTTTCTTGCTACAAAGATCATATCGCCAGTGATTGGGACAGTAAAAATAAGCACTTTTGCAATTGGTTTGCATTACCTAAATCATTTAGAATAGAATATATAAGCTAAACTGTGTTCTACACCTAAACCGGCTGTCTGGTGGGGTGGGGGGTTGGGCCACACCACCTTTTCTGTGATAGGGTGACTGATATGTCATTCAGCCTGTTGGGGCACATACCCTGGATGGTAAATGCCCCCTGTGCTGTGATTGGCTGCCTGCACTCTGTGCTTACTCCCGTCAGAGCTGTGTAAATCGAAAGTGAAACTCGGTGACTCAGCTTTCTATGTTGACTGTGTCTGTATAATAAAGGCTGTGTGAACTTCTCACTGCTCATCTCTCAGCTCTAAGGTGTAGGATCTGGGCAATTACTGAGTCTGTAGCAGCCTGATTCACTCTCCCCCCTTATAACAGCCTTATAAGTCTGCTCTACCTCCTGCCTGATAGCAGAGGGGTGGGGGGGCAGCGTGCCTTTCCCTCATTTGTTTAATCAGTTCAGGCTGTATGTATAACTGCTTACAGCAATGCAGGTGTCTGGTTACAGAAATGCAGGTGTTATGGTTACAAAGAGCTTGTGCAGCCTGGGATGGAGCTAGGAGCTCTGCAGGCATGAGAACATTGCAGGAGCTGTGATGTCCTTTACCTTCCACTGTTCACACAGAATGATGATGTCACAACTCTTCAGTGAGGGTACACATGCCTCCTGGGAGGAGAGACACACCTACTGAGAGGAGAGACACGCCCCTGGATTTGAAGATATGACCGAGATCAATAGCTCAAGTCTGCGAAATCCAGTGATGAGAAAGCCGCTTTAAGTTTACTGTCCGCTAAGATTCCCAAGTCCTTCTCCATGTCACTTTTACCTAGAGTTTTTCTGTTTAACAAGTAACCATTGCATGGATTTTCCCTTTCCGTTTGCATTTATCCATGTTAAACCTCATCTGTCACTTCTCTGCCCATATACTCCAACTTTTTCAGACCCCTTTGTAATAACATTATCCTCCATTGTGTTCATTACTTTACACAATTTAGTATAATGTGGAAAGATTGATATTCTACTGTGCAGGTCATTTCTGCAAGGTCATTAGTGAATATATTAAAGAGAATAGGGCCCAATACTGACCACTGTGGTACCCCACTAGTAACAGGAATCCAGCCATAGTATGTACCATTAATCACCACCCTTTGTTTTCCATCACTGACCCGGTATTTACCCACTTGCAAACATTTTCCCCAGTCCAAACATTCTAATTTTACTTATCAACCTTTTATGTTACACATTTTAGAAAAATCCAGACATAGGATATCCAATGCCTCACCCCCGATCCAGTCTAATACTAACCGTCTCATTGAAGCTGATGAGAATAGTTTTACAGGACCGATCCTTCATAAACCCATGCTGGAACGGAGTTATACATTTATTTTCATTGAGATACTCCAGTATGGCATCTCTTAGAAAACCCTCAAATGTTTTATCTACAACAAAGGTTAAACTTATCGGCTTATAGTTTCCAGGATCACTTTTTGACACCTTTTTGAATATTGGCACCACATTTGTTTTGCGCCAATCCTTTGGGACATACTTAGTTACTATACAGTCTATAAATATTAAGTATAGGGGCCTGTCTATCACATTACTTAATTCCCTTAGGAAATAGGGATATATACTATCGGGACCTGGGGATTTGTCTACTTTAATCTTCTTAAGGCAGAGATACACTTCTTCCTGGATTAGACTATAAACATTTAGGGTGGAATTTACCTCATCACTTTGCACATCAACAGGTGGGTCAATTTCGTTGGTAACTATGGTGGTGAAAAAATTGTTGAATAGGTTTGCTTTCTCCACATCACCCTCTACAATACCTCTGTCACTACTTTCAAAGGACCAATATTTTCAGTTTTAAACAAGCATGCTGCAGATTTTCACCATTTAACCATTTATTTCATCCATTCAATGTTTGCAACACATTCTATCACCAAAATTGACAGAATTTGCTGTGGAATTTATATGAATTCACTACAGAATTATGGCAAGATCCCAGGTGGTATTTTCCACTTTGTGTGGTCTTGGCTTAATGGGAACCGACCGGGACTCTAGTGCCTTAAGGAATTTCCAACTTCTCAGAACCTACAGAAACTACCCAAGTGTGCTCTGTGCACATACTGATAGAGGGCAAAGCTGAGCTCTTTAATTTATAAGGTTATATGATTTGGAGCAGGATTTCTGGGTAAAAAGCAAAGTGAAAACCAAAACCAAAAGTGAAAGTACTGCTGACTCCACCCACATATAGTGATTGATAGTTTGCTCGGTACACACATTAATGTAGGAAGAGCTGTCAATTACTGTATGTGGACATGGTTAGCAGGACTTGCACTGTCTCTTGAGGAGTCCTGACAGATTTTAACTTCCCTTACTCTGAAATTCTGCTCCAAATCATACCATATATCACAGAGCTCAGCTTCTCTCCCTTTATAATATAACCCTACACAGCGGGGAAGATAAGTATTTGATACATTGGTGATTTTGCAAGTTTTACTACCTGCAAAGAATGGAGAGGTCTGTAATTTTTATCGTAGGTGCACTTCAACTGTGAGAGAAAGAATCTAAAAAATCCATAAAATTATATTGTATGATTTATAAATAATTAATTTTAATTTTATTGCACGAAATAAGTATTTGATAGAATAGAAAACAGAAATTAATATTTGGTACAGAAACCTTTCTTTGTAATTACAAAGGTCAAACGTTTTCTGCAGTTCTTGACAAAGTTTGCATACACTGCAGCAGGGATTTTGGCCCACTTCTCCATACAGATCTTCTCCAGATCTTTCAGTTTTCAGGTGTCGTTGGGCTGCATTGAGTTTCAGTTCCCTCCTAAGATTTTCAATTGGGTTCAGGTCTGGAGACTGGTTAGGCCACTCCAGGACATTGAAATGCTTCTTACGGAGCCTCTCCTTAGTTTCCTTTGCTGTATGTTTTGGGTCATTGTCTTGCTGGAAGACTCAGCCACAACCCATCTTCAATGAAGGAAGTTGTTGGCCAAATTCTCATGATTAGTGATGAGCGATTGTGTCAACTATCGTTATCAAGTCGATAGTCGATATCGGCAATTATCATGACGATACCGATAGTCGATAACCGATGACCATTAAAGTCTATGGGAGAGGAACAACACCTTCTTTCTTACACCCAAACAGGGGTGGAGAAGCTGGAATTAACATCCACAACAGGAAACTGGATACGTGCTACACATTAGGCAAGACAATTAGGCAACAAGAGTCACAGAAAAAAGTCACAGACTATTCACTATCCCTGTCCTGTACCACAGCATGACCCTTAAACCTGCATGACCCACAAATAAAAAAGGGCCAGAAGGCAGTATTATTTGAATCATGATTTTACTTGAACTGGACATTGACTATCCCTCTCCTGGCCCGCAGCATGACCCTTAAATTTGCATGACCCACAGATTAAAAAGTGCCGGAAAAAGGAGTCTTTGAACCACCATTTTAGTTGAACTGGACATTGAACATACCTGTCCTGTACCACAGCATGACCCAAAAACCTGCATCTATGGAATAGCCTGCCTGAGGAGCTAGTCACAGCAGGAACTGTAGAGAGTTTCAAGAAAGGCTTAGATACCTTCCTGGAACTAAAGAATATTAATGCGTACGTAGCTATGTAAAATTCTGGATCCTGGCTGATGGGGGCTCTGGGTCAGAGATATGGTCTCCACTGGAGCAGATTGGGTTTTTCTTGCCTTGTGGGTTTCAGGGCATTAACCAGTGGTGAGGCTGGGCTTAAAGTCCTTGTCTCTCTCCCTCACCCACATTTTCCCCACCCTTGGTTGAACTTGATGGACACGTGTCTTTTTTCAACTGTACTAACTATGTAACTATATGTAACTATGTAACCCACAGATTAAAAAGTGCCTGAAAAAGGAGTCTTTGAACCACCATTTTAGTTGAACTGGACATTGACTATGCCTGTCCTGGACCGCAGCATGACCCCAAAACCCGCATGACCCACAGATTAAAAAGTGCCTGAAAAAGGAGTCTTTGAACCACCATTTTAGTTGAACTGGACATTGACTATGCCTGTCCTGTACCGCAGCATGACCCTTAAACCTTCTGACCCACAATTAAAAAGTACCGGAAAAAGGAGTGTTTGAAACTCCATTTTTTTTGAACTGGACATTGACTATGCCTGTCCTGGACCGCAGCATTACCTAAAAACCTGCATGACCCACAGATTAAAAAGTGCCGGAAGAAAGTAGTCTTTGAAGCAGTATTTTAGTGAAATGGACATTGACTATCCATATCCTGTAACGCAGCATGACCCAAAAACCCGCACAGGTGCCCTTATGGACTATCAGCAGAAAATTTTGCAATAGTAAAAAAACTATATTAAAAACAACTAGTTTTCCAATACTGCTGCTGCTAGAGCTACTTGCCATTCTACTGGTGACATTGTTCCACTATGACATTAGAATGTGAAGTAAACGAAACAAATGTCCCCGTAGGTCAACGAGGCCTGGGTTTTGAAAATCCTGTATTCTACTGTCAAGTGGGTTGAAGGAAATTACTGATCAAGGCGGTGAGGCTGTAAACGTGGATTACGCAGGTTCAGCTAGCAGGGCTGGAGTTACAGTGGGTGCGGTGAAAGCCAGAGCTGGTGTTCGTCATCTATTAACACGCAGGTTCAGCTAGCAAGGCCGGAGTTACAGTAGGTGTGGTGAGAGCCAGGGCTTGCGTCCGTCATCCATTAACACGGCAAAAATGCCCTTATGAT
Source organism: Phyllomedusa bahiana (assembly GCA_025379985.1). Classification (NCBI taxonomy): domain Eukaryota; kingdom Metazoa; phylum Chordata; class Amphibia; order Anura; family Hylidae; genus Phyllomedusa; species Phyllomedusa bahiana. The sequence continues at coordinate 105,140 of JAODAL010005257.1, forward strand.
GCAGCAACGAAAACAGTCGTGCTGAAGCCGAGTGGGGAAGCGGAAGTGTGAGCTAAGACCTCCAGCCTTCCTCAGTACACAGTCAAGACCTGATTAGCGCTTGAGAAATTTCTGCCTCTATGAGAGGGCTTGCCCCTCCGTATAAGTGCGGACCAATTGAGCTTCACTTGGAAATGCTGGTAGTTGACGCTCTTGTTCCAAAGAGGTGCCCTTTTTCTTGGCTTTTTTTTTCTCGTTTTACTCAATGTGCTGGAGGAAATTGTCTCTGTTCTTTGTTCTCTGTCCGTGTTCCATACTCCATGTCCTCTGAATAACCTACATCTGTTCAAGTCTTCCTGTATCTCCCTTGTACAATTCAGGGGGAATATTTGTATCACTTTTTTGTACATGCAAGTTTTTTTAGTAGTTTAATTCTAGAAAAACACATTGTTAAAATAGGATGGGATCCCCCACGTCTTTGTTTCTTTTTTTTTTTAATTGTTTTAAAGGGGTTTGCCCCTCACTACGGGAAAGGGCTACTATGTTTAAAGATTTTCAAAACAAAAAATTTTTTGCAATATTGTCCAATCCATTAACAGTGCCCCTACCCTTTTCCCCTGTTTTTGACAGCCCCAAATGCCCCTTTAAAACCCCAAAACATGGACCCGGGGGCCATTCCCCCGCAAATTGTGAAGAAACAAATGTTTTGTTAGAAACCATTTTTTTTTTATAATGGGGGACCTTTTTAAATTTTTAAGAGGCCCTTTTTCCCTTTTGAAAAGGGGAAATGTGAATTAAACCGGCAACAAATCGTGCCCCTCGGAAATTTTGGGGCCAAAACATCATCAGTGACCCAAAACCCGCCTGATTAAATTTTGGGGGGGAAAGCCCAAAACGTTTTCCCATTATAAAGGGGAAAAAAGCCGGGATGCGTTTGCCCTGAAAACCCTCCTCCAGCTGGCCAAGGTTTTCCCCAGATATGACGCTGGCTGCTGGGCAAGACAACACCTCTATGGGGGTGGCGACGAGCTCGGCCTTTCCTTCCTTTTTGGGAAATCCCCAAAAAATTTCGTTTTTGGGTTCCAGAACTAAGATCACCACAATCCCTTTGCTGAAAAGGGGAAATTGTCCGAAATTTTTTCCGCATTTAAAATCATTTTGGGGTTTCCCTTCAAAACTGGCTAGGATGGTGCAGAGCTTTTTTCTCACCTCCCTCCACTCCCCGGGGGGGCTAACACCCCGAGTCCGCACCCTGCTTGCCCACCATGTGCCCATTTCGTACTGCATAAGGGCATTGCGCTGCTGCCCCCAAATCGCGGGAGAAATGTGGAGGGGGAATTTCCCAGCATGTTCCCAAACGTAAACAATGAGCCCGGGTTAAAGGGGGGGAAAAAGGCCGAGCTGCCCGCTGAAAACGCAGCCAGGCGGAAACGAATTGGGGTGCGAAGGGCCCGGAAGTGTGGGGCTCAGACCTCCCAGCCTTCCTCAGCAGGCAGTCCAAACCCCCCTAGCCCCTTTAGAAATTTTTGGACGAAAAGGGTTTAGTGTGTGCCAAACAAGGGGTTTGCTCCAGCCTACCATCTTAAGGGGGGCCAGGAAAAATTTTGGGCCTTATCGCACACCACCTTGCCTGGGACAAGGTTTTTTGTCACCCCGCCAGTGCTCGGTCTCGTTGCCCAAAAAGCCATCCACACTTCCCGACCCGTGTGTTGACCCGTCCCCCAAGACAGATTTAAATTTTAACAAAGGCCTGGTTTTCTTTCTGGGCACCTGTGCCACCAAAGGGCCCTTTGGGGGGAAAAAGCCCGCACCACCCTTCGGTTTTTTAAGACATGCGCCGAGCCCCGAGAGCCACCGTCACCACCAAAAGACACCAAAACCCCGCTGTCCCCAGAGATTTTAGCGGCCTTGGGGCCCTCCTTTACAAAACCATGTTTCGGTTGGGGGAGAAAGGGCTTTGGGCCGGACAACCCTAAAGCAGACAACCCCCTTGAAATTTTAGATTTTCACGTGGGGTGGCAAGGGCAGGACCCGGCCTTTTTCTGAAAAGAAATGCCTGCTCAGCATCTGTTTTTGGGGCCCAAAAAGGACCATGGGCGTTTGGAACCCATCTGTTTCCACCAGACGGAAAGGCAACATTTTAAAGGCCAAAAGCCTGGCAAACCCGACATTTAGGGTTTGGCTTTTTGGGGTGGTTTGGGTTAAAGTGTTTTCTTCTGCTCCCAAACCTGGTAGACAGAAGGCTGGCCCGCTAACTGTAGGCGTTTTTGGCCCAAAAAGGTAAAAAGGGGAAGGGGTTTGGCGTTTTCTCCCGGTGGTGCTGAGGGACCGGGCGACGGTGGAGGGTGAAGCGGAGGCTTATCCTTTTCCATGGCGCTGAGAGACATGGGCAGCTGAGGAACGCTTGGGCGTGGCAGAGTGAAGGAGGCCCGAGACGAAAGGGGGTGGGCAGTGGTTTTGGGAAACCCCGGGGCCCGGGGTGGCCTTTTTCGCCTAGTTTTTTCCCCCCAATTTAACTCATGCATTCACTTTCATGTGCCTAGACATTTTTGGTGGTGGGTTTTAAAAAACCTTAAAAATTCTTCCCTCTACTGATCGTTTTTCCCGGAAAAAGGGGGCCCCATGAATCGCTGGGTGAAACAGAGGCTTGCTTGAAAAAGGGGGGCCCCGCTTGAAGGGCCTGGACCTTTTGACAGCGATAAGCGAGGAGCGGTGTTTTTTCCCCTGATCCCTGGCTGGGGGAAAAATCTCAGCGGGCCTTTTTGGGGGACCGTTTTTTCCTTCCCCCCCTTTTTGAGGGCCCGGGGGCCCCCTACTGAAAACCCACCCATCGTCTTTCCCCCCTCATCCCGTGAAGAACGCTCACAACAAATTCCGCTGAAAAGACCCCTTTGGGTTGCAATGGGCGTCATCAACCCCCAACACATGACTTTTCCCCGTCCTGACACTGCAAACCTGGAGCTGCAGGCTACAAGGACAGGCACCGCAAGGCGTTGCCGCCCCCCCGGGATTTTGCCGATTGCCCGGGCTTCCTTCTCCTCCTCTGGTGGCATCACGATTGGTCATCAGAGCAGACAAAATCATCCCTCTTTGGCCTAATTAAATCTTTTGAAATGCCTTTGACCCCAACCGCATTTTGTCATCAAAGAGGTCTTCAAAAATGGTTTTTTCCACAGTGGGGGGTACATGAGTTTACATTTGGGCTGCCTTCGCTTCATGTGGACGGATGCTGACGATGATGATGACGACAAAATTGTGGGCCGTGGGACTGGGAGGACGAGAAGGTAAGACTGCTGGATGCAGGTTGCATTAACTACTGAAGAACAGATTGGCGACGCTGTTCGTTACTGAGATTCACAGGTCACCGACCCAGCGATGACAGGCCTGACGGTCCAACAACCGACAATCCGCTGACTTGCGTGTTGTCGCCAGCACTGGAAGGAGCACCTCCTCTCGTACCTCTACATCCATGTTCTACACCACTCTTTGCTCGCTTACCACCTGCAGTTCACTCCATGTTCAGAAGATAAAAATGTAAAAAGGTATGGAAGCGTTTTTTTACAGTCTCTTTATTGAAGACGGCAAATCACAGCTATTCTTAAATCCCTCTAATTTCCTACAGCCAACTAGGATTAAAACAGAATTGTTTCTATCAAATATCTGTGAAATGCGGTCTGGTGGAAGAACCATAACACCAAATCAACAGTGTTCTTCCTTCAGTCCCTGAGATTTACAACTGCCCAGTAGGACTAGCAATCGATAGTTTTCAACAGACTATCGTACAAATGCACAATTAGCGCCAAACTGAGATGCACTGAGTGAAATAGAAGTATTAAAAAGGTCTATGGGTTAATATGGCAGCCTTCGCACCACTGACTACAAGCGTAATTTACTAGGAAATATGTAGAACACAATATGCGTACAACTGAAGTCTTTGCGCCAAACTGAGATGCACGGACTTCAGTAAAACTATTTAAAAGTAATAGGGATAAGTTAAGCCGGTTTTTCGGAACACTGACACGCAGAGATTGCAATAGAACTGTTGACCATTCACTCCTCCTACACATCCTCTCATCCCTCAGTATCACAGACTCGGCCCTTTCCTGGATCTCCTCATACCTCACCGATAGAACATTCAGCGGCTCACCGTCTCGCTCCACCTCCGCCTCGCTCCCGCTGTCTGTTGTTGTCCTCCAGGAGTCAGTCCTGGGCCCACTACTCTGCTCTATCTACACCCTCGGCCTGAGTCAACTCATAGCTTCACACGGCTTTCAATACCACCTGTATGCTGATGTCACCCAACTCTACATCTCTGGCCCAGATGTCACCTCTCTTCTCTCCAGGATCCCAGACTGTCTTTCGTCCATATCCTCCTTCTTCTCCTCCCGTCTCCTAAAACTAAACGTGGAGAAAAATGAATTTATTATCTTTCCACCATCCCACTCTATCTCTCCACCTGATCTCTCTATCACTGGCAATGGCTACACTCTCTAACCAGCACCGCAGGTCCGCTGCCTTGGGATAACCTTTGACTCCAATCTGTCCTTCAAACCGCATATCCATACCCTCACCTCTGCCTGTCACCTCCACCTAAAAAATATCTCCCGAATCTGCTCATTTCTTAACTCTGAAAGCACAAAAATGCTGGTCCACGCCCTTGTCATCTCCCGCCTAGACTACTGCAACATTCTTCTCTGTGGCCTCCCATCTAGTACTCTCGCTCCCCTCCAAACCATCCTTAACTCTGCTGCACATCTGATTAACCTATCTTCTCGCTACTCCCCTACCTCTATCCTCTGCCTATCCCTTCACTGGCTTCCCAATGCCCAGCGAATCCAGTTCAAGCTAGCAACCTTGACCTACAAGGCTCTCCATAACCTCTCCCCTCCATATATCTCTGCCTTAATCTCGAAATACCTCCCCTCACGCAACCTCCACTCCTCACAGGACCTTCTCCTCTGCTCTCCTCTTATCACCTCCTCACATAACCGTCTCCAAGACTTCTCTCGTGCTTCCCCCACACTCTGGAACTCACTGCCTCAACACCTCTCTCAATATCCTAAAACGTAACCTGAAAACCTACCTCTTCAGGATTGCCTATAAAAAACATTAACCATGTTGCACTGCTCCACCCCACAAACATTTCTGCCCCTCACCTTTTGTCTCTTCCCTCCTACCCTGTAGATTGTAAGCCCTCACGGGCAGGGACCTCTCTCATTCTGTACCAGTTGTTAGTCACTTATTGTCACTTTGTAATTGTTTGACCAATTTTATTTATGTACCTGCCTGAAATGTACAGCGCCCTGGAATCAAGGGCGCTCCAAAATAAATGATAATGATAATAATAATAATATTAATAATAATAATAGAACTGAAAACACAAGGACAATTTCAACTGCTAGCAGAGGTCTGCTGGCCAAAAAAGTATTAGAAAACAAATCTTTTTCAATTGAAAATCACAGAACAAACTAAGCTGCAAAATATCTCCCTTCATTTCAAAAGCCTCTCCTGCTGCCGCCCCCCCCCCCCCTTCCCCATCCCTGCAGCCCCGCGGCTACACACATCAGTAGATATCCTTAAAACTTTCTCTAACTAGATAAGAAATGTAATTCTCTAATCTAAGTCTATTCTAAGCTGTTGGTTGTTGGTTTCTTGTATTAGAAGTGACTATCAGAGCTGTTAGAACAGTTATTGGTTTAAACGCTGAGAGACACGTCCTGCTGTGAAGTGTGACAGACAGAGTATGAGCTCAAACAAGAAATGCAGCAGCATAGATAAAACGAGGTCACGTGATTTTTGCAGCCAATGAGATCCATACACCACAAAGTGGTGACGTTGTACATCCTCCTCACCCCCCCTCTATCCTCGGAGCTGATTGGCTGGCCACCAAAATGACAGGAAACGCTGAAAATGGCGCGATAGTAATAGATTATCTGTAAGATTGTCACCAAAAATATTGCGTGATCGGCAATTTCCGATCAGACTAAAAATCGTGCCAATTTCCAACTTTTGTCGATAATATCGCTCACCCCTACTCATAATACATGGCCCCATCCATCCTCCCATCAATGCACTCTCCTTAGTAGAAAAGCATCCCCAAAGTATGATGGTTCCATCTCCATGTTTCACAGTTGGAACGGTGTTCTTCATCCTTCTTCTTCCTCCAAACATTGTGAGGGCAGTTGATACCAAAACGTTCTATTTTGTCTCATCTGACCACATGACCTTCTCCCATGCTTTCTCTGGATCATCCAGATGGTCATTGGCGAACTTCAAATGGGCTTAGACATGTGCTGGTGAGAGCAGGGGGATCTTGCATGCCCTGAAGGATTTTAATCCATGATGGTGTAGTGTGTTACTAACGGTAGTCTTTGAAACTGTGGTGCCTATGAGCTCTATTTTGGTCATTGACCAGTTCCTCCAATGTAGTTCTGAGCTGATTCTTGACCTTTCTCAGAATGATCCTCACCCTACAAGGTGAGTTCTTTAATGGAGCCTCAGACTAAGGAAGATTGACAGTTATCTTGTGTTTTTTCCATTTTCTAATAATTTCGCCAACAGTTGGTTGCTGCCTTCTAACCAAGCTGAATGCCTATTGTCCTGTAGCCCATCCCAGCCTTGTGCAGATCTACAATTTTGTCCCTGGTGTCCTTTGAATTTGACAGAAGCACAACTTTCAGTTATTGATAAAGGAGTAAATTTAGTTCCAACTGTTTCCTCCTTTGAATGTAATTTTGATTTTTATAGGTTTTGGTGGGCAATAAGGGTCAAAATGTTTTTTCATGCTGAAAAAAGAATACTATGCAACCTCCAATTTATTTTTTTTTAAATTAAAAAATCTAGTCAATTTGACCCAGAAATTGATTCACTAGCATTGGAAGTGTTTAAACAGTTAGTAATGACAGAGATTACAGAAAAATGGGATAAATTTAAAATAAAGAAAAGGTCAAATGTAACACAACAAGAACGAGCAGCCTTAGGAGGATTACGTAGAGATAGGTCTATTGTAGTAAAAAAAGCTGACAAAGGTGGAGCTACAAGATACAAGATAGGAGTCAGTATACTCAGGAAGCAGCTAGACAATTCAATTATACAAGGATTTATCAGAAATTAGATAGAGATCCAACAGAGTTTGTTAAAATGATTGATGAATTCCTTACAGATGCTGTAGGTCAAGGTGTGATCGATGAATAAACTAAAAGTATCCTTACTCTTTACATCCTCGTACTCCGGTACTATATCTGGTACCGAAAATGCATAAATCAGTAGAAAGCTCCCCAGGGCGCCCAATAGTGTCTGGCATAGGTTCCCTGTTAGAACCACTTGCAGCATACGTAGATACCTTCTTAAGAAGGGCAGTTAAAAAGGACGAACATTCTTTACAAGATACAGGACATTTTTTGAGAATCTTAGAAACAGTGAAAGATATTGAGAATATATTAAATCGCTATACACGAACATAGCCTACATTGAAGGGATGCAAACAGCTAGAGAGGCCTTGAGTGAAGATCCCTCCCTACCTAATATACAGATCAACTTCATAATGTCACTATTAGACATAGTATTAACTAAGAATTATTTTAGGTTTGGTGGAGAAGTATACCTCCAGCTACAGGGAACCTCAATGGGGTCTCGTGTAACACTTAGCTACGCAAATATGTTTATGACTTCATTTGAGAAACAATATCTTTTTGGTACATCACAGTAATCCAATGTTAAGATGTGGTATAGATATGTGGACAATGTCTTTGTCTTATGGAGTGGATCTAAGGAAGAGTTTTTTTCAATTAGTTGATTTTCTTAATGGGGTTTTTCCCCTCTTTTAAGTTTTTCGCCCACTGTAGACAAGACCTCCACTACCTTATGTTTTTAATTGAGGGGGGAACAAGTGAAGGGGAAGTCAATGTTTATATAAATTAATTTGGGTAAAAATAAGTTTCCATAAAAAGTTCAACATGACCTCAGAAAAATTTTAAAAAATACCATAAAAATTTATAAAAGAAGACATATTTGCTTTAGTGATCAGTTATATGAGGAATAAAAATCTAAACTGATTAAAAATTTTGAGGCGAGAGGATATAATCAAACATTATTGGAGCAAATAGGACAAGAAGTAGGGCAAGAAAGATTAAGTTGCTTTAAAACAAAGAAAAGAAAAAAGTGGGTCTTTAATTTCGTCATAACATTGATACACATATACCCTTTTTAAAAAAACCATTAAAAACATTGGCACATTCTGTCTTCTGATAGTAAATATGGGAAATTGTTTAAAAATATCCCTTACTTTGTATATAAAAAGGTAAGACTATAGGTAAACAAATTGTATCAGCGGAAAGTTAAAAAACCCCCCAGTTTTTTTTAAGAAGTTTTGGGGCCCCCCCCCCAATTCTTATTTACATTTTTAAAAAAGCCCCCGAAGGGCCCCCTAATAATCCAAAATTTTTTGTTTAAAAAAATGCCAAACATTGGCCCAAATTTTTCCCAAATTAAATTTAAGGAAAGGGCCCATTTTTCCCAATCCAAACTTGGTAACAAAATATATGTGAAAGGGTTTCTTTAAAATGCTTACGAAACGGTTTTTATTTTTTTAAAATGCCCGTGCGGAAGGGGGCTATTTTGGGCCCCAAAATCGGTAAATAAAGTTGAGTTTAAAGAAAAAGACCTAACATTAGAACAATGAAAAAGAAAAAGATGAATTAGAAGTCAATGAGGATAGGGATAAGAAAAAAATCGGAGAAAGAACTGTTTCTCGCACCCTCTGTAAAAGTTGGTCAAAATGTCACAGAATGAGTGGGGTTTTTTAAAAGAAATGAGATGTGGGAAAGGGTAAAATGTTAAGAGAAATGCCTCTTACAGCGTGAGGCAAAGTGGATATAAACTTTGAATACATTGGCTCCTGCCGGTCTTAATGAAAATTTTAGCTTAAAAGTATTTTTGTAAGTTTTTTTGATTAAGCAGGGAAACTTTTGTAGTAAGTTTGGAAATTTGTGGATAGCATTTATTGCATCAAATTATATTTTATAAGAAGGTTCAAAAACCCGGACAGATGTGCTTGAGAAAGGGGAGTTTTTGAAACTTTGAAAAGTTGGGGTGCTAGCCGCCTGTTGTCAGTCTCCACTATTGCGGGCTCAAAGGAAGATGCCGCTGGATTAATATGGGTTCATTTGGACTTAAGGTTACCACGAACTAAACTTGAAACATGCAAGTAGCATAATTTTATGCATATTTAATGTTCATATTTGGTTTTGCAATATTAAATAAATAGCTGTTTTGGATAAGTAAAAATTTTACCTGCTTTGGCTTGGAAAAGGATGGATACGAAAGGAGATTGAGGAACTCCTGCCGCAGGTGTGTGGTGAACCATAATATGTTGCAATAGCTACCACTACTGTCTTTGAGAGGCATAATTTGAGTTCACATATAAATTATTGCAGAATTTGTTTTCACTTTTTTTTTTTACACCATTCACATTTCACACTAAATAACTTGTTAGAATAATTCTACAGGTTATTATGGTTGTGTAAATACCTAATATGTCTAGCTTTTTGTGCAATGTAGGCACAATATTTTTTATTACAAATTTACTTTTATTTTATTATTTATTTTATTTGTTTGTTCTACACTTTTTATGTTTTTTACTTTTTACTTTTTTTTATAATCCCATGAAGGCATAACTATTTTACATTTTTTTTTACACTTAGTAATGTATTGCCATAATCATATATGCTAATACATTAGACTCTGTTTCATACTGACACGGGTAGTAGTCAGGGCACAATGTGTCCTGACCACAAGCTTGTTATATAGACAGCCCTTGGGCTACTCTAGGTCACCAGGGCTGACTGTACAAACATTCCCCTGCTGAATTAGGTCACCAAGAGGCCCGATCACCAAACGGCGCAGTGATATGCCCTTTGATTATGCCATGGTTAAGCGCCAGGGATCGGAGGTTTCCTCTGCTTCTCGGCGATGCAGAGACTGCTCTAGGAAAAGGGCTGTTAAGTACAGATATGTTCATAGAGCAGCTGTGGCACTGAGAGCTGCAAAACCCATATATCTACAGCAACGTCTTACGACATCACTGCAGATTAACAGCTTGCAATGTCCACAGTCAAAAGACAGGGAACAGTCGTTAAGTGTTTAATACATTTGGAAAAAGTTTAAATAATAGTTCCAAAGTTCAGCATAAAAGGTGGTCATCTACACTTTAGCCAGTAGTGAAAGCAGAGGCAGGAAGAGGTTAAAGACATCAAGCCTAGATAGTAAGACTATTCACAGAGCAGAAAAGAATGCAAGATATAAAGACTAAGGCACAGAGCAGAGAGAAGTAGTACAGTTCAGCCAGATGTGTGCCCCATTGTGTCTATAAAGATTCTCTATCTTAGGATTTTACATGCCTTATTTTACAATTATTTATACCTCTTGAACTTTTCCTCATTTTAAAAGTTACAGCCACAAACTGAAATGTATTATATTGATATTTTATATGATAGAGCAACATAAAGTAGAAAATATTAGTGAACTGTAAAGAAAATATGTGCTTTTACAAATTTTTACAAATCAAAAAACTGAAAAGTGTGACATGCATATGTATTCAGTTCCCTGAGTCAATACTTTGTAGGACCACCTTTAGCTGTAATGATGGCTGCAGGTCTATTGAGGCTTGTCTCTACCAGTTTGAATTTTTGCCCAATCTTCTATGCAAAATAGCTCTAGGTCAGTCAGATTGGTTGGCAAACAGTTGTGAAAAGCAATTTTCAAGTCCTGTCACAAATTCTCAATGTGATTTAGGTCTGGACTTTGAATGGGCTATTTTAATACATAAATATTCTTTGCTTTAAACCATTTCACTGTAACTTTGGCTGTATGTTTAGGGTCATTGTCCTGCTGTAAGATGAACCTACACCTCAGTCTCAAGTCTTTTGTAGCCTCTAACAGGTTTTCCTCCAAAATTGCCCTATATTTAGCTCCATCCATCTTCCCATCAACTCTGACCAGCTTCCCAGTCCCAGCTGATGAAAAGCATTCCCAAAGTATGATGCTGCCCCTACCATGCTTCACGTTGAAGATGGTATGTTCAGGATGATGTTTAGTGTTGGCTTTCCTTCACACATAGCATTTGGCATTTAGACCAAAAAGTTAAATTTTGGTCTCCTCTGAACAGAGCACCTTCTTCTACATGCTTGCTGTGTCCCCAACATAGCTTTTTGGAAACTGCAAACAGGACTTCTTATGACTTGCTTTTAAAAAGGGCTTTGCTCTTTCCACTGTTCCATAAAGGCCAGATTTGTAATGTACATAACTAATAGTTGTCCCTTGTTGTCAGATTCTTCCACCTGAACTGTGGGTCTCGGCAGATCCTCAAAAGTTACCCTTGGCCTCATGACTGCTTCTCTAATTAGTACTCTCCTTGTCTGGGCTGGTAGTTTAGATAGATGGCCATGGTAGGTTAGCAGTTGTGCCATATTCCTTCTATTTACAGATGATAGATTGAAAAGCGCTCCGTGAGATGTTCAGTGCTTATGCTATTTTTTTTAAAACCTAACCCTGCAAAACAATTTGCCTCAACTTTATCCCTGAGATGTCTAGTGTGTTCCTTGATTTTCATGATGCTTTTTGTTTGCTAATGTTCTCTAACAAACCTCTAAGGCCTTCACAAAACAGCTGTAATTATACTGAAAATAAATTATATGCACTATACTGTATTTACTAATGAGGTGACTTCTAAAGGCAATTTGTCACAGTGGATTTAATTTTGGGGTATCAAAGTACAGGAGGCTAAATACTTATGCATGCCACACTTTTCATTTTTTTAATATTCAAAAATTTGGAAAAGCACATATTTTCTTTACACTTCATAAATACTTGCTGCTTTGTGTTGCTTTATTACATCAAATATCAATAGAATACTTTTAAAGGGGTTTTGCCACGATGTAATGTTGACGTGGGATCCTCCAAAATGGGTATTTAATCACTTTTCTAAATATATGTGATTATAAAAACTGCAGTCTGAGAGAGCTACAGGCGGCCTTACCTTCCCTTAGTTACTTAAAAGCTTCTATTAGATATGACCTGAGGAGCTGCTGGCTGGGCTTGCTCAGAGAACACTTCTTATCTGATGAAAGGGAGCTGAAGAAGCTTTCAAGGCACCGGGTAGAAATATGTTGTGTTTTGTATACAGAATCCACTAGTTGTAGTATGATTATCTGAGTAGATCCCTGCTTTATCTGATGACAGAGAACATGGAGAAGCTATCAAGAGGCTGTGGAGAAAAGGTGTTGTCTTTTGTATACAGAATCCACTAGTTATAGTTTGATTATTTGAGTGAACATTTCACACGATCCCTTATGCACGACTCTGTGCTCTGGCTGTGTTTCTCGCTCTCTCAGCTCAGCGTGGCTTGTTTACATTTGATTCTTAGCAGATAAGGCATGTCCTGGCAAAACCCCTTTAAGTTTGTGGTTGTAACGTTTAACAATAAGAAACAGTTCAAGGGGCTTTAATACTTTTACACCCCACTGTTTGGATGCTTTTAAAGGGCTGGATTTTAGTTAGTTATTTAATAAATCTGTATTGTGATTGACTTCAGCATAATCATCGAGACTTAGAAACATATTAGTTTTGTGCTGTTAAAAGTGCCTAGATTTGTCTTTTCATGAAAAGCAGGAGTACAGTTGTAGAAAAGAACAGCTACTCCCTTTAAAAAATAGTGCCACACCTGTCCACAGGTTATGCATGGTATTGTAGCTCATCCCTATTCACTTCAGTGGAGATGAGCTGCAATACCAGACACAAGCCACAAAACCCTATACAACCTTGTCTACTCACTGTCAACTCCTGAAAATTTGATATTTGATTCATGAAACCACTGTCTGTTGTATTGAAATGTTTTGATGCACTTTATCTTAAATGAACTTGTAATATGTATATTTATTATTCTTTATAAATTTGCATTTTCTTGATCTTATTTCAGATCCCTGATTCTCAGAGAAATATTTCCTGTGGTTGGCAATACTGTGGTGTGGTGTGACCACCCATGATATATAGTCACACAGCAGCAATCTGGGAATGCTAGGATGAGCTGCTTCAACTGGATTTTCAATTTTCCAGTTGAAAATGTCTTCATTTGAAGAAGGTCAGGATCTTGCATCAAACTTTACATTAAATGGTTTGTGCCAGAGAGATCTGTGGATACTGTTTGAACAAACAGTATCATTAGCTGTGATTTTTTAGTCCAGTCCTGTGAATGAATAGAACTAAAATGCAATATTTGACACAACCTATGTTTAATAGATTTGCTTTCTCCTCATCACTTTCTACAATACCTCCCTATAGTAAATAGTAAAAAGATTAAAAACAAAAATGTTGGCCCTTTGAAAAGTAGTGAGGGAGGTATTGTAGAGGGTGATGAGGAGAAAGCAATTCTTAACATAGGTTGTGTCAAATATTGCATTTTAGTCCTATTCATATTAACAGGACAGTGACATTCTGTTGATGGGCACCTTAAATGTTTGTTGTCTAACCCAGGAAGAAGTGCAGCTCCACCTTAAGACAGTTAAAATATACAAATCACCAGGTATTTACACTCCGTGTCCTAAGGGAATTAATTCATGTGATAGACAGGCCCCTATTCTTAATATTTATGGAATGTCCCTAGACTGGATCGGGGTGAGGTCCTCTATGTCATAAATTTAGATTTTTGTAAAGCATTTGATACTGTGCCACATAAAAGATTGGTAAATAAAATGGGGAAATGCTTGGATGGGGGAAATTTTTGCAAGGGGTGATAACGGGCTCAGGGGGATAGAAAACAAAGGGTGGCGAATAATGTGTGCCGACTCACTATCGTCCAGACGCCATCTTGATCCGTCCTAGAGGTAAAGGATTAGCTCTTTGGATCGCCGTCTTCAGTAGACCGCTATTGGCACACCCAAAAATAGCCCCCTTGACATTTTTTCTTTTATTGGCCTTGCCAGCTTTATTTCACCACACAGGGTACGGTTTTTAGAGTATTCACATAAACAAAACCATAAAATAACCTCGCCGTCTAGCCATTTAACTTACAAAAGAGAGCCTCCCTATCCATGGTCTTCCCCATGTCCAGCCCCACAAAAAATAACAGTATTTCACTGTACCGTTTTTGGCTTCCTTCAGCCTCTTGGGGCCAGAGCTCTCATCAGCTCATCTGCTACTCCATTGCAGTACCAGGCTTTTTATGGGCCTCCAGGGATGTTCAAAAAGCCTGACCTGGAATGCGGAAACGGTCTCCCACCCAATGCTATGACCGTCCCGAAAAAAAGCCAGCCAAATAACCACATAGAGTCATGCTAGTACGGTCGCAACGTATATCTATGACACAAATAGCTGACTTCCCTCACCGAGCCAGGTCTTTTGGTGAGCATTGGGAGCAGGATACCTGTTGTATCCCCCCCCTGGCAGAAATTTGGACTATTAGGATGGGCGGAAACTTCTAACGAATGGGAAATTGTTTTTTGAATTTTGGGAAAACTTCGGGTTCTGAAACGAATCGAATTTGGGGTAATTCGGGTAAAGAGTGTGCTTTTGATTGATAAAATGGCTGCGGCAATGGCGCACTGGGGCAAAGACTCTGGGGGAAAAAAGGGCATAGTGCAGAATTTTCAGGATGAAGAATCAGGACCGGGGGATTTGTTTACGTCACCGCACTGTTTAAATCCGGGCCGACCGGGAGCTATACCCTCTCACTGTACTGACAGGGAAAGGGGCTGCGCGGCTGATTGTTTCTGAAGAACTGGGTTTTTTTACCGATTTTTTGGGGGTCTAATTGTTCGAGACTCTTCTCTTAATGTTCATTTTGTTTTTTTTGGGGTATTGGATCTGAATTTCCCGTGCTTAAGTTAATGCTATCTCTCACACCAAAATTTAAAATAAGGGGGACTAAAGCCGTTCCCGTTTATTATTTAAAGAAACAGCTTTTTATTTAAAACAAACCACTTCATTTTTGGCCTGCCAATTTTTTTGGCAATTTACATCCGGGGTTTTTAAGGGTTTTTTGCTTTTGTTTTGGGCTCCCAAAAAACCGTCTTTTTCACCCCCAAAAATACAATTTTTCCTGTAGCATAATTCACAAACGAAGGGTTAATTACAATTTTTTCTCTTGTTGTGTAGCGTAGAAAAAAAAGCAATTTGAAAACCTACAAAGTTATAGTTTTCCGGCGGGTCAAAATTTTTTTGCGCAATTTACATCCAGGGGGTTAAATTTAAACATTGTTTTTGTGTGTGGTGACAAAAATAGACCGTCTTTTTCACCCCCAAAAAATAAAAATTTTTTGTGCCCAAAAATTTACAAGCGAAAGGGTTAAATTTCAATTTTTCTCTTTTTGTGTAGCGTAGAAAACACGCAATTGTAAAACCCCTCAAAACTAGTAGTTTCCCGGTGCTCAATTCTTTTTTGGGAATTTCATCCAGGGGTTTAATTAACGTTGTTCTGCTGCTGTTGTGACCCAAAAAAAACTCTTTTTTAGCGCCAAAAAATACAATTTTCCTGTACATAATTTAAAGCGAAGGTTAAAAATTTTTTCTCTTGTTGTGTAGCGTAGAAAACACGCAAATTTTAACATCTACAAAGTAGAGTTTTTGGTTGCCAATTCTTTGCGCAATTTACATCCAGGGTTAATTAAACGTTTTTTTGCGTTGTACTCAAAAAGAAACTTTTTTTTTCACCCCCACAGAAGAAATTCTGTGCTTTAATTTTATCGAAGGTTAATTAAGTGTTTGTGCTTTTATATTTTTAAAAAAACACAGGGTTTTTTAAACGGCACATACAAGTTAATTTTTCCCGCCCTTTGTGGGGCGCAATTTATATCCAAGGGTTACCCAAGCTTCTTTTGGGTTCATTTGGCGTAAAAACAGAGTGTGTATTATCATAACGATATTTAAACAAAAAGTGTCTGTAATTTTAGAACAAAAGTATGCAGGCAGAGAGGTGGAGGCGTTTACCCCGAGTGGCAGAGGCACAAACATTCCTGGAGCGGTTTTCCCGACAGAAGGGGGTCGCAGCAGGGTCACGGGGGAGGCCACAACTGCCGCTGTCATCTACCGGGCCGTGTATATGCAACCCAATGGGTTTTTGATTGGTTAAATAGGCTCCCCTTCCTCCCAGATGACTCTGACAACCCCAGCCAAGATCTGGGAACGCAGACACAACCCTTGTTGGCGGCCCCGGAGCGGGGTCGCGGCCCTACCCGTCCTCAAAAACCCCTCTGTCCCCTCCCGGGTTTCCCCCGCCGGATCTACAGTGGTCTGGGTCAGCGAAATATAAGGGGATGAACAAAATTTTGGGGGGGCAGTCAGCAGCTACTTGGCAGCGAAGAAATGGGGCCAATATCCCCCGCTTCTTTCAGTAGGCGGCAAAGTATAGATGTTGAGATGGCATGGGAGGTCATGTTGTGAGGGGTCAGCCTCTGCATATCAAGACCGGTGATGAGGACAGCAGTGACGATGAAACACAAATAGATGATGATGTAGCCGACCGCACTTGGGAGCCGGGTGAGGCAAGGGCTTCATCATCGTCAGGAGAAGAGGGCGTCAGCTTGCGCGTCAGGCAGCGGCGCAGCCAGCAAGTGGTCGTGTGGCCGTGAGTCAGCAGGATAGCAGCAGTCTGAGGTCGGGAGCCAAGCGGACACGGGGTAAAAAACCCGCTTCGCAGGTCCAAGAAAGTAGCGGCACAGGGGCTCAGCGAGGCAGCGGCGGCAGTAGTCACTCAGTGCGGAGCGTTGGCGGTAAAATCCGATACTCGGCGGTGTGGCAGTTCTTTGCTAAGATACCGGAGGAGCCAAGTATGGGTATATGTAGAATCTGTAAGCAGAAAGTGAAGCGTGGCCAGGGAGCTAACGTTGGCACCACGGCCCTGCGTCAACACATGCAGCGTCACCATTCGGTGGCCTGGGAGAAACGTGGCTCAGATGTGGTGGTCCATCCTGCCGCCACAGCAACAGCAGCAGCAGCAGTGCCCAGTGGCACGCATGCCATTGCAGCCAGTCAAGACTCCACCACCTCTTCAGAAGGGAGCTGTTTCTCTTTGACATCATCTCCCGGTCCAGATGCTCCTGCTCCTCGCTACTCATGGCGCCAGCAGTCGTTCAGCGAGGCGATTGCAAAGAGACAACAGTATGCATCCAACCATCCTAAGGTGCAGCAGCTGACCGTGCTCCTGTCCAAGTTGTTGGTACTCCAGTCCCTTCCTTTCCAAATGGTGGACTCTGCACCGTTCAGAGAACTAATGGCTTGTGCCGAGCCGAGATGGAGAGTTCCAAGCCGTAATTTCTTTTCCAAAAAAGCAGTACCAGCTCTTCATAAATATGTAGAACAGAAGGTGGGCCAGTCCTTAAACATATCGGTTTGTTCCAAGGTGCACGGCAGCGCGGACGTATTGAGCTGTAACTACGGTCAGGGCCAGTACATGTCCTTTACGGCCCACTGGGTGAATGTGCTTCCGGCCCAGGCACACCAACAACTTGGACAGGAGACGCCGCTTTCTCCTCCACTGTGTCAAACTGCTGCTCCAGCGCCAATGTCTGCCTCCTCCCCCACCACCACCATCTCAGCCTCCACAAGTACTGCTCCATCATACCACATGTGTAGGGCACAGCGGTGTCACGCAGTTCTACACCTGGCTTGCCTCGGCGAACGAAGTCACACAGGGGAGGAACTGCTCTGCGTCATGTAGCAAGAAATCGATGTGTGGCTTTCTCCACCCGCCAACTGCAAATCGGACCACTGGTGACGGGACAATGTGGAGGAACACATGTTGTCCCGCCGCTGCAGAAACCGAGGAGGGATGGTCCATCGCGACCCTGCATGGCGCAATCCCTTGCGTGTTCAATCTGGTTGTGAAAAAGGTCCTGAAGGCTCCACCGATGCTTCAGTCAGATCTGAAAATGCCAGAAAACGTGTGTCATCGTGCACTTTATACCATTTCGTACAAAACCAGGGAACATCCTCCATCGAGTTGCAGCAGCAGAACGGCCCATCACCCCAACAGCACTCTGATAAGCGATGTTTCCACCCGTTGGGAATTCCACCTGCATCATGAGTTGGTCTCGACTGTATGAACATAGAAAGGCCATTAGACAAAAAAAACGATTTTTGATGAATCCAGGCAAGGACAGAAGTACTCCCTGGTGTAACTTGAGATGTCAAGACCAGTGGCAGCTGATGCGTCTGACACCTGCCGTTTGTTGAGGCCATTTGGAGAGGCGTACGTTATTTGATCAGTTCCGCCAGGACTACTGATGAATAACGTCAATCCATCTGCTTCATGTCCTCGTGAACAATGCTTGAAAATTCCTGTCTGGGCAGGGGACTGGAGACTTGGCGACTACATCTCCTTGCCACATGATTCCTGGATGGGAGATGAAATTGTGAGGAGGAGGTAGGAGTAAGGGAGACAATGGTGTATCAGAAGCATTGTGCTGGTGAAATGAGATGGATTTTCTACCCAGGTATCAAGAGAGGAGGAGCAGGAAGCAGCTGGAGGAGAGAGTGATGGTGATGATGAAGAACAGCAGAAGACACGCCCAAGCAACCAGTGCCGAGCAGTATAGGCACGTGAAATGGAGAGAGGCAGGGAGCCCCTAGGAGTCTATTGTTGCAGATGGCCCGCAACATGCTTATTTTGCTGGCTAGTGACAGCCGTATGAGTCAGCATCCATGGCATCCTCACGCCAGAGGGATGACTTCTGGCTCTCCACCCGTATTGGACCACTGGTCTACCGGTCCAAAATGGAGCCTTTTTCCCAGCTATTGAGAGGGAGGACAAACGTCAATACTATAGGGAAATCCTCCGTAATCAGTTGGCCGACTGCCTATGTTCGGCAATCGTCCCTCCTCTGACAGGTCTGGACCGAGGGGTTCCTCAAGCGCGCCACGAACTACTGCAGGACGGCTGCTAGGGAAGGTGGGGGTGGGGGTAGGAGCAGTACAGCTCCGATCAGCAGTAACCTAAGATCTCGTCCTGGATTCATGAGTGAGCAGGCTGTCCTTCAATCCGCGCTAGTGAGGAGGGTAGTCACCAGCATCAGCAGCAGCTAGGACCTGGAGCAGTCCCTGAACCAAACAGGTGGTGGCCTACTTGGACAGCACTCTGCCACCCTCATTAGAAGATTCCGCTGGACTACTGGGCATTCCCAAACTGGATGTGTGGTCCGCAACGTTGCCGAAGTTTTGCAGTGGAGAAAGTCGGTCCTGCCGGCCAGTAGTGTGGCATCAAGAAAGCGGCGTTTCAGTAGCGGCGGGAGCCATCGTTACCCTAAGCCCAAGGAGTAAACACCGCTTGTCCACTGGGAAATGTGGAACAACTGAACTTTGGTCAAAAGAATCAGGCATTGATCGGCCAAGATTTCCACACACCAATGCCTACATCAGCCATGACGGTCCCTCACCAAAGTGTTGGTGAGAAATTGAGTCTGGGTTCAAACGTACTTCCTTATACGCCCTGCCTCGGCTCACTATTCTGATGCCATAGGTAGCTCACCTGTCCTGATGCCTACACATCTGCTGACAGGTTTTCTCCATCTGCTCACCCGAACCAGTCTTTACCAGTGGACTGGTATTGCCAACCCAACCTCCACACTCGTCATTGTGCCACTGTCTGGACCTCTGCTGCTCTGCTGTGGTCTGCTGCGAGACCTCCACACTGTGTCATTGTGCAACTGTCTGACCTCATGCTGCTGGCTGTGGCTGCTGCCGGTGACTACACACTGTGTCATTGTCCCACGTCTGTGGCCTACTACCGGTTTTTGCCACCATCCGAGAATGTCAATTGTCCACTGCTGTTCCCCCGTCTCTTGCTGACTCATGGAGGCTGCTGTGGCTGCTGTGCCAGGGACCTCCACACTGTGTCATTGTGCCACTGTCTGACCTCATGCGGTGCTGTGGCTGCTGCCTGACCTCCACACTGTGTCATTGTGCCACTGTCTGACCTCATGCTGCTGCTCGTGGCTGCTGCGTTGGAACACTACACACGTGGGTCCATTGTCACCACTCTGTGGTCCCACTTCTGTTTTTGCAATACCTCCAGAATGTCCATTGTGGTCCACTGCTGACCTCGATGCTGCGCCCGCTTGGCTGCTGCTGTGACCTACACACTGTGTCATTGTCCCACTCTTGGCCTACTCCTGTTTTGCCACCTCCAGAATTTCAATTGTGCACTTGCCGTGACCTCCATGCTGCCCTGCTGTGGCCTGGCACCCGTGATACCTCCACACTAGAGTCAATTGTGCACGGTCTGACCTCATGCTGCTGCTGTGGCTGCTAGCCGGGTGACCTCCACACTGTGTCATTGTGCCACTGGTCTGGACCTTAGCTGCTGCTGTGGCTGCTGCCCGTGAACATACACACTGTTCATTGTCCCATTCTGTGGCCTACTCCAGTATTTTTTGCCATATCCATAATGTGATTGTGCACTGCCCTACACCTCATGCTGCTGCTGTGCTGCTGCCGTGACCTCACACTGTGTCATTGTGCCACTGTCTGACCTTCATGCTGCTGCTTGTGGCTGCTGTCCTGTACCTCCTCACTGTGTCATTGTCCACTTACTGACTCTCAAGCTGCTGCTGTGGCTGCTGCCGTGACCTACACACTGTGATCATTGCCCACTCTAGTGGCCTACTCCTGTTTTTCGCCACCCTCCAGAATGTCAGTTGTGTCTAGCGTCTGACCTCATGCAGCTGGCTGTTGCTTCATGCCCTGTGACCTACAGACTCTGTCATTGTGCCACTGTTTGACCCCTCATGCTGCTGCTGTGCAGCTTCCGTGACCTACGACACTGTGTCTTGTGCCACTGGTCTGGACCTCATGCTGCTTCTGTGGTGCTGCCTGTGACCTACGACACTGTGTCATTGTCCTCAATCTGTGCCTACGTCCAGTTTTTTGCCACCTCCAGAATGTCATTTGTCCACTGCCTGACCTCAGCTGCTCGCGTGACCTACACACTGTGTCATTGATGCCACTTCCTGAACATATGCTGCTGCTGCCGGGATGACCTACACATTGTGTCATTGTGCCACTGTCTGACCTCATGCTGCTGCCGTGACTACACCTGTGTCATTGTGCCACTGTCTGACCTCTTGCTGCGCTGTGGCTGCTGCCGTTGACCTCCACACTGTGTCATTGTGCCACTAGTCTGACCTCATGCTAGGTATTCGGCTGGGTCTGCTGTCCTGAGGACTACCACACTGTGTCAATGTCCCACTCTGGGCCTACCTCCTGTTGTTTTTGCGCAACCTCCAGAATGTCATTTGCCAACTGCTTACCTCATGTTTCTGCTGCTGTGGCTGCTGCCGCGGGGGGGGACCTCCACACTGTGTCATTGTGAGGGGGGGGGAGGGGGGGGGGGGGGGGGGGGGGGGGGGGGGGAAGGGGGGGAGGGGGGGGGGGGGGGGGGGGGGGGGGGGGGGGGGGGGGGAAACTGTCTGACCTCAATGCTGGCTGCTGTGGCTGCTGCCGTGACCTACACACTGTGTCATTGTTCCACTCTGGGCCTTACTCCTTGTTTTTGCCACCTCCAGATTTCATTGTGCCAGCGAGGCCTGACCTCATTGGGCAGAGCTGCTGTGGCTGCTGCCCGTGACCTCCCACACTGTTCATTGTGCCACTGTCCTGACCTTATGCTGCTGCTTGTGTCTGCTTGCCTGTGACGCTACACACTTGTGCATTGTCCCATTCTGTGGCCTACTCCGTTTTGTGCCATAACCAGAATGTGATTGTGCCACTGTCTGACCTGCATGCTGCTGCTCTGGGCTGCTGCCGTGACGCTCCTCACTGTGTCATTGTGCCCAATTTAATGTTTTTTACTGCCGTCTGAACCTTCATGCTGCTGCTGTGCTCGCGTGTCCTGAGTGACCTACACACTCGTCACATTGTCCACTGTCTGACCTCATGCTGGCGGCTGTGGCTGCTGCCGTGACCTACACACTGTGTCATTGTGCCACTGTCCAGTCCTATGCTGTTCCTAGTGCTGCTGCCGTTTTGGACTCTTACACACAGTGTCATTGTCCCACTTCTGTGGCTACTCCTGTATTTGTTTTTGCCACCCTTCCAGAATGTCAGTGTGCTACTGTCTGACCTCAGAGCTGCTGCTGATTGGCTGCTGCCCGTGACCTACATACTCTGTCATTAGTGCCACTGTCTACCTCATGCTGCTGGCTGTGGTGGCTGCGCCCGGGAACCTATCACACTTGTGTGCATTGTGCCACTGTCATGACCTCATGCTGCTCTGTTTTGCTGCCTTGGCTTACCACTGAGTCCTTTGTCCCACTTCTGTGCAGGTACTTCTCCTTTATTATGCCACCCTTCCAGCGCGTATGTCATTGTGCCATCTGCTGACCTCATGCTGCTGCCGTACCTAACACGACTGTGTCATTGTGCCAGCTTCTGCCCCCCCCCCCTGGGAAAAAAACCTTTCATACTGCTCTCGCCCCCGTGACCTACACTATTTTGTCATATTGGGCCACTGTCTGACCTCATGCTGCTGCTGAGTGACCTACACACTGTGTCATTGTGCCACTGTTCCTGAACCTCATGCAGCTGCTGCCGTGACCTACACACCTGTGCAATTGTGCCACTGTCTGACCTCATTCTGCTGCTGGTGGCTGCTGCCGTGACCTACGACACGGTTCCATTGTCCAGAAGGAGGAGATGATTGTTTTTCCTCTCTGTGGGCTCTTACTGCTCTGTTTTTGCCACCTCCAGAATGTCATTGTGTCACTGCGTTGACTAATGCTGCGCTGTGGCAGCTGCCGTGACCTACACTCGTCTTCATTGTGCCAGTGTCTTGACCTCATGCTGCTGTTGAGGCTGCTGCCAAGTGACCATACACACTGTGTCATTGTGCCAACTGTCTGACCTCATGCTGTTCCTGTTGGCTGCTGCCGTGACCTCAACACTGTGTCATTGTCCGCACTCTGTGGGCCTACTCCTGTTTTTGCCACCCGTCCAGAATGTCATTGTGCTAATGTCTGACCTCATGCTAGGCTGGTCTGTGCTGCTGCCGTGACCTACACACTCTGTCATTTGTGCCACTGTCTGACTCTCATGTGCGGCTTCTTGTGGCGGCTGCCTGCCTAACACACTGGTCATTGTGCCACTGACTGACCTCATGCTGCTGCTTGTGAGTGCTGCCGTGACCTACACACTGTGTCATTTACCTACGCTCTGTGACCATACTCCTGTTTTTGCCCTACCGTCCAGAAATGTCATTGTGCCAACTGCCTGACCTCATTCAGCTGCCGTCGTGACCCATACACACTTGTGTCTTGTCCAGCTGCCTGACCTCATGCTGCTGCTATGTGGCCGGTGACCTACACTTACTGGTGTCATTGTGCCACTGTCTTGACCTCAGCTGCTGCCGTAGACCTACACACTGTGTCATCGGTGCCACTGATCTGACCCATGCTGCTGGCTGATGGCTTGCTGCCGTGACCTCCGACACTGGCAATGTTGCCACTGTCTGACCTCATGCTGGTGCTGTGCTGCTGCCGTGACTCCACACGTGTTCATTGTGGCCACTGTCTGACCTCATGCTGCTGCTGTGGCTGAGCTCCGTGTCTACACACTGTGTCATTGTCCCCACTCGTACTAACTTCTGTTTTGAGGCCACCTTCCAGAATGTCATTGTGTCACTGTCTTGACTCTCATGCTGCTAGCTGTGGGCTTCTGCCGTGACCTTACACACCACTGTGAGTCATTGTCCCACTTCTGTGGCCTACTCCTAGTGTTTGCCACCCCTCCAGAATATTCATTGTGCCACTGCCATGACCTCATCTGGCTCGCTGTGGCTGCCTGCCCTGGTGACCTCCACCTGTGTCATTGTGCCACTGTCGATGACCTCTTGCAGCGCTGTGGCTGCTGCCTGTGACCTCCACAATGTGTCATTGTGCCACTGTCGACCTTATGCTGCTTGAGCTGTGTCTGGAGCTGCCGTGACCTACACACGTTCATTGTCCATTCTGTGCCTACGCCTGTTTTTTGCCAATATCCAGAAGGTGATTGTATGCACTCTCCTCACCTCATGCTGCTGCTGTGCTCTGCTGCCTAGTCGACCTTACACAACTGTTTCGATTGTGGCCGGAAATTGGGTGTCCACTTGTCTGTACCTAATTCTGCTGCTGTGTCTGCTGCCGTGACCTCCTCACTGTGTCATTGTGCCACGTCTGACCTCATTGCTGCTGCTTGGCTTGCTGCCGGTGACCTGACACACTCTGACATTGTGCCACCTGACCTCATGCTGCTGCTCGTGGCTGCGGCGCTCGTGACCCTACACACTGTGTCATTATTGCCACTGTCTGACCTCCATTCTGGTTCCTTTGACAACCTGTCTGCCGTGACCTACACACTGTGTCATTTCCCACTCTGTGGCTACATCCTGTTTTTGCCAACTCCAGAGCGGAGGTCGATGTGCTACAGTCTGAACCGTCAATGGCTGCTGCTGTTGCGTACTGCCGTGGACCTACAGACTCTGTCATTGTGCCACTGTCTGACCTCTTGCTGTCTGCTGTGGCTGCTGCCAGTGACCTACACAAGCCTGTGTTCATATGTGCACTGTCTGACTCATGTGCTGCTCCTGTGGTTGCTGCGTGACCTAACACACTGTGTCATTGTCCCACTCTGTGGCCTACTGCATCCTGTTTTTGCCACCGCTCCAGTAATGTCATTGTTGTGCCACTGGTCTGACCTCATGCTGCTGCCGTGACCTTGACACACTTGTGTCGATTGTGCCACTGAGCTGACTTCAAGCTGCTGCTAGCGTGACCTACATATTGTGTCATTGGGACCACTGTCTGACCGTCATGCTGCTGCCGTGACCTACACACTGTGTCATGTGTGCCACTGCCTGACATCATGCAGCTGCTGCGTGACCATACACACTGTGTGCATTGTGTCCACTTGTCTTACCATCGATGCTGGCTGCTGTGCTGCTGCCGTGACTACACGACTAGTGTCGATGTCCCACTCCTGGTGGCCTACTCCTGTTTTTGCCACCTCCAGAATGTCATTGTGCCACAGCCTCTACCTCATGCGGGGCTCGGAGCTGTGGCTGGCTGCCGTGTACCTACCACCACTTTGTCATTGTGTCCTACTTGTCTGTCGCTCATCTGCTGCTGTTGCTGCTCCTAGTGACCTCCACACTGTGTCACTTGTGCCTCTGCTTGAACTCATGCTGGCTGCTGTGGCTGCTGCCGTTGACTACAACACTTGGTCATTGTCCCATTACTCTGTGGCCTACTTCTCCCTGTTTGTTCTGGCCACTTCCTCAGTAATTTGCATTGTGTCACGAACGCCTGACCTCATGCTGTCTGCTGTGGCTGCTGCCCGTGACCTACACACTGTGTCATTTGTGCCACTGTCTGACCTCATGGCTGCTGCTGTGGCTGGCTGGCCCTCTGGTGACCACACACTGTGTCTTTGTGCCAGCTGTCTGACCTCAATGCTGTTCTGTGGCTGTCTGCTCCGTGACCTTCACACTGTGTCATTGTCCCACTCTCTCTGTGGCCTAATCCTGGTTTTTGCCACCTTCCAGAATGTCATTGTGTCTACAGTCTGACCTCATGTCTGCTGCTGTGGCTGTTTCTGTCCTGTGAACCTACTACACTCTGTCATTGAGTGCCACTGGTCTGACCTCATTGCCTGCTGCTGTGGGGCTGCCTGCGCATGACTCTACACACTGTGTCATTGTCCCACTCTGTGACTGTGGAGTGTTACCTACTCCTGTTTTTGCCACCCGGATTCTCCAGAATGTCATTGTGCACTCGGCCTGACCTCATGCGGCGTGCCGTGACCTACCACGCTGTGTCATGTGCACTGCCCTGCCGACCTCATGCAGCTCGCTGCCTGTGACCTACACACGTGTCATTGTGCCACTGTCTGACTACCTCATGCTGCTGCATGTGGCTGCAGATGGCCGTGCCCTACACACTGTGTCAATGTGCCACTTCTGACTCATCATGCTGCCTGTGGCTAGGCACCGTCACCGGCTCCACACCCTGATCACTAATGTTGGGCCACCTGTCTCTCAGCTCAGCTTGTTTTTTGTCCCAGCTTTCTCTGGCATGATCTTTATCAGGCAACATTCTCGCTTCAGTTTTTTGCAGTTTTGCCCTCTTAGTGCCCAGTAGAATTTTTATAGTGAAGCGATTCTAAGAGTCGGCGGTATTCCATGTGCGTGTCATACTATATACACAATAAAAAAATAAAACCCCAACATATATGAAGACTGCAAATAACCAAGCTCCCTCTGCATATATAAGCATGGCACAACGTTCTACAAGCACCATGCAGGCTCTTGTTGCACCTGGAAATAGCAGTTTTTTTAATGTGATTCGTGCCAAAGTAAATTCCGGTACAACTAAGTATTTTTTGCCGTGATAAGATCGGCGAAGTGAACGAAACAGAATTCGGGAAATTCGATCCCATCTCTGTAGCACGCATCTCCAGGTCACTCTGCCACAAATGGTACGATACTCAAACTGGATTCTGCGTTTACTAGTGGGGTAGCCACAAGGGGTCAGTATTCATGCCCTATACGTCTTTAATAATTTAAGTGAATGACTTTAAACATAGATTTCACTAGTAGATATCAATCTTGTAGAAGATAATTCTAAGCTCTGTAAAGTAATCAACATCAATAGACAGGCAGTGAATGAGTTTATACAAAGGGTGATCTGATACTGTTGGAGGTCTGTTGTGCTTGAGAAATGGCAGATGAGGTGTTAACTTGTTAAAACGGTAAAACGCTGGTGTAAAAAGTGACATGGAGAAGGATTTGGTATCCTAGTGAAAGTTAAACTTAATTGTAGGCATCCAGTGTCAGTAGACAGCTACTAGATGGCAATATAGGATAAATTTGAAAGTATTGAAATGAGCATAGATGCACATGATGAAAAGCATGCATTTCACCCATTATAAAAGTCACTGGTCAGACCACGACATAGTCCTCATTTGTACAGGATTTTGGGCCACCAGTGCACTAGAAATACATTGTACGAGCTTGCGAACAGGTTCAAAGGTGGGAAATAAAAGTTAATAAAAAGGACTGGATGGACTTAAATACAAGAAGATTATTAAAGATTAGGGGTTTAGTTTTAGAGAAAAGACGGCTTCTGTGGGGGGGGCGGTTAGGGGGGGGGAGTATAAATATGTTAAATACATCTGTTTAAATACATCAAAGGTCAATATAGAGATCTCTCCCAAGTTTATATCTAGATTCAATGAGAGGGTAATCCGCCTCACGTCCTTGAGGAAAGAAAGTTTTCTGCATAAAAAATAGATAAGGGTCTTTACTGTAATATCAGTGAGAACTGTGAACTCTCGACCATAGGAACTTGTCCATGGTGAAATTTGACTTAACAAAGTTCAAAAGAAGGGGACTTGAGCATTTCTAGAGTATAATAATACAACAAGTTATAGTGACTAGGATTCTGGAGAAGGGTTGTTGATCCAGGGATTTATTCTGATTGCCAGATTATAGTCAGGATTTTTTCCCCTAAAATGAAGACAATTGGCTTCTACCTCATGGGGGTTTCTTGCCTTCTTCTGGATCAACACCATAGGACAATAGGCTGAACCGGATGGACGTCTGTCTTTTTTCGGCCTTACAAACTATTTAACTATGTATGTAACTATGGAGAAGAAAATAGTGCTTGATCTGTAAATGTTATATAACCATTTTCCTTACTCTGGATCAACACTGTAGGATGGACTTCATAGCCCTGTGTTTTTTTGTATTTCGTCTCAACGACAATTTGCCTCTACTGTGTGCATAAAAAGGTAAAGAAAACAGATTTTTACATTCCTAATTATTGTAGAACAAATAAAGAGGAAGGGGTTCCCTATTTGTGACCATCATCTATCAACGATAGTAAAGGGTCCATTCTCAAACACTTTCTCTCTGAATATCCTCAGATGCAATTACTTCACAGGTACTGTACTAGCTTGGCATAAATTCTCCAAGCATGTTCAAAGGCTCTTTAAATGGTCAAATGAGATTTATTGACTTTCTTTTGATTTTTAGGCTCATCTTTCCCCATCCACACCCTCCATTATTTGATAGACCATCATCTTGGCTATCGAATACATACATTTGACTTGCAACTATTTAGCATATGTTTAGTTATGCAGATTCTTGTCATGTAACTGTATTGTTAATAATTTGCTCCTGGTGGTAGAACAATCTTTTTCTTTTTGTATACTACAAATTACAACCTGTTCTCACATTCCCAAATTACCTAATAGCTCAGTGTGTTATTAGGTTGATTCCCAAGCGAAATGTCACTTGTTCAAATTGAGGAGTAGCAATGAAGATTTCCGAAGTAAAGAGAAACAGCATTATCCAACTCATTGATAGTGGTCTATCGGCCAAGAATTTTGACACCATAACAGTTGGAGGAATACGAAATGAAGTCCGTACATCCATTTCAAAGGCAAGAGGTGGACATCCAGGCAAAATATCGGAGTCAACAAGTCGCTCATCACAATGGCTATCAATTCTGGGGCCACAAACGTCAGTGGAGGTAGCTCTTATGCGTCATAATAGTGACATTACAGACATCCATATAAGCACCATGTGATGCATATTACACAAGTCTGGAATGGTGTCCTGAAAAAAGATGAAGAAGTCACTTCAATATTGTCAAGTGTTGGCTTGAGTTTGAAAAAAAAGTATGAAAAGTGGAAAGGAGAAGATTGAAAATGGTTGATTTGGTGCGATGAGATGAAAGTCAATAGATTGGGCTCTGATGGGTGCAAATGGGTTTGGGAGAATCAAGTGGAAAAGAGGGCTATCGGATTGAGAAATTGAAGGAACTATTACGTTCAGTGGAGGAAACCTGATAATATGGGGTTGTTTTATAGACAAAGCTGTTGGATACTTGACCAGGATCGATGTTGATCTCAATACTGAGCTATATGTGTGTATCCTACAAGATGAGTTACTTCGTACACTCGAGTACTATGGATATGAAAAATACAACAGTGTTGCAGCAGGAGAACAACCCGAAGCATACATCAAGATTGGCGAAGAAATGGTTCAATGACAATGAAGTAGAGTTGTTGGATTGGTTCCCAGACCTCAACCCACGAAGTTACAGGAGCACCATCTTTGTACACCCTTCTGCATTATGTACAGATGCAGAAGCATGTACAAGTACCCTAACGGGACTGAATATATATGTATATATATAATAAAGAGAAGTTTAAAATATAAAAAATAATAAAAAATTATTAAAAGTTCACAACATACCCCTTTTGTCATTTTACAAATAGAAAATGAAATAAATAGTTACACCTAATTTTTAACTCTACATATGTAAGTCCAATCTTTTATCATTTATCCCATATGGTAAGTACCATACAAGAAAGAAAATGCCCAGAGCCAAGATTTAAATTTTTTTATCCACAAAAACTGCACCCTCAATCAGGTCCACAAGTAGAAAAGAAGAAAATGGCGCTGCAGCACAAATTTGTACTAAAGTACTGAAGTACTAAAACATAGCAAAAAACCCACATATTTGGTGTTAATGGACTCCTTACAACCAGCAGAATACAGATAACATATTATTTATAATGAAGATTGAACAACATGAAAACAAAACCCCTGGGTTTCCTAGTACATTATATGGTATGGTCAACGGAAACATCACAAAGTACACTTGGTGCTGCAAAAAACAAATCTCCATATGTCTATGTACATTATCTCACAAAAGTGAGTACACCTATCACATTTTTGTACATTATTGTCTTATATCTGATCAGATAGGAGAACAAAGAAAAGTGCGTCTTGCCTACAGTTAAGCATGGTAAGCATGGCAAGCTGGAGACGGAAAGACATATCGCTTGAAAGTAAACTAACCCCAAAATATTTTTTTTACATAAAAAATAGTAAAAAGATTAAACAGAAAATTTGGGCCCTTTGAAAAATACTGGGAAGACAGTAGAGCCGAGGAAAAAAGAAACCTATAAAAAACCATTTTTTCTCCACAATTTATGGGGGAGGATACTTCCTTTTTTGAAAAAGGGGGTGAGGTAAACTCAAATTTAAAAGTTCTTGTCAAACCCAGGAAGACGCTCTCCGTCTTAAAAATTAAAATAGACAAATCCCCAGGTCTGTGGCATACCCCACGTGCCAAGGGATTTAAAGTGATTTAGATTGGCCCCTATTCTTAAATTTTTATGGCCCTGTCTAATAACGGGGTATGTAAAAAGGGTTTGGCGCATGAAATGGGGTGCCCAATATTAAAAAAGGGGTAAAAAAGTGACCCTGGAAACTAAGGCCGGAAATTTAAACCTCTGTTTAGGTAAAATGTTTGAGGGTTTTCAAAAGAAATGCTTTTCCTGTAACCCCCAAAGCATGGGTTTATGAAGGATCAGTCCTGTCAGACTAATCTACAGCTTCTATAAGGAAGTCAGTGCTAACTGGATCAGGGTGAGGCAAATGGGTTCATATATCTAGATTTTTCTAAAGCATTTATACGGTGCCACATAAAGGGTTGGTAAATAAAATTAGAAGCCTGGCGGAGGAAAATGTGTCAAGGGGTAAGAAACGGCCAGAGATAGAAAACAAAGGGTTAATTAAGGGGTACATACTCAGAGGGGGGATGCTGTTACTAGGGGGGGTACCACAAGGTGATTTTGGGCCATTAGCAAAAAAAAGAGGAAAAATTTTTTTATTACAAAGGGGATCGGGATAAGTTGGGGGCCCTGGGCAGGGAAATGGCAGAGGGTTTTAATAAGAAAATGAAGGTTATGCACATGGGGAAAAAAAAAATCCATTACATGACTACATTTTTAAATGGAAAAACATGAGAAAAGTGACAGGGGAAAAGGGAAAAATTTGGGGAAATTCCTGGGGGGATAGTAAACTTAATTTTTGAAAGAAGCCAGTGTCGGGGACAGCAGCTGCCAAGGAAAATTTAGGATAGGGGGGGTGAAATTAAAAAAGGGGGATAGATGCACATGATGAGAACATTGTTCCCCATTTTACAAGTCACGGGTTTAAAACCACACATGGAATATTGTGTCCCAGTTTTGGGGCACCGTGCACAGGAAAGCCATTGTAGAGTTTTAAACCCAAGGAAAAAAAGGGCGGGAAACAAAAATAAAAAAAGGGACTGGGGGGACTTTGTAAACCGTTATAGTGGATACACCCTGGAACCCAAAGGGTAGGACTGGCTTAAAACCAGCGAAGTAAATTTCCCAAAAAGGAACGGGAAAAGGCGGAGAGATGTAGACGGGATCCAAGGAAAAAGTAAGGGGAGCACAGAAGAAGGGGACAGTGGGGAAACCGGAATTTTGAAAGGGTAAACCCCCCCAAAGGTGAGGAACTAACGGGAATGAAAGGGGTTCCAGGTAGAGGCCCTGCACAGCAGGAGCTTAAAAAAAAATATTTCAAGCAATGAGAAACCAGGCTTGAGGAGTTTATATTTGCTGACAAACAGGAAACAAGATGGAAACCCAGCTGAGACAGATCCCCATCTTGCCTGGGGAAAACTTAAAGGGGGAAAAACACGTAAAAAGTTCCAAGTAATAGAGGTTTTTCCTAAACAATACCCCCCTCAAAAAGGGGGCCCCCCTGGACGATACCTGACTGGGGTTCTCTCCGGTTGCCCTCTGATGAAATTGTTTTTATGGGTCTAGGAGCATTGGTTACTCACGGGTTTTCCCCAACAAAATTTTTCTTGGGGCCCCCCTTTCCCCTTGCCATTTAAATTGAGGTTTTGTAGCTGGTTTCTAAAAAATTCTTGAGTCTAAAATTTGGGCTCCACAAAAAAACTGTTCTTGCCCCTAAAATTCTCCACCTGAAATCAGGAGGAGGAGAAAAAAACGCCCCGGGAAAGGGTTTGGGGCCCCAAGGGGCTTTGTAGAGCCCAAAAATGGAAAACGGTTGGATCTTCATAAAAGAGGGGAGTTTGGGGCCGAACAGCTACTGGACTGTTTATTTGATTTTCCTTTACGGCCCAAAAAAAAAACTTTTTGTCCCAATTTTGGGTGAAGGAACTCTAAGTTTAAAATTTTTCTGGTAGAAAGCCTCCCCCTTAAACCCCCCCCTTAAAAGTTGGGGTGCCCCTACCCGTCTATCTCCCAATCTTTTGTATTTTCTTGAGCCCTCTCTAGGGTTTCCTTTAGTATTTGAAAAATTTTGCTGTAAATGCAGAGACCCTTTTTCCGCAGCAGTTTGGAATATGGGGAAAACAGCGGGGGAATTTGGGAAAAATATTTGGGGATGGAAACCCAAAAAATTTGGGGAAAAAAAGGGAGTTTTTTTTGGTGGAGGCATTTTGGCGAATTTTGTACAAAAATTCAGCCACGGGAAAACCCAGATCAACCCATTTTCTTCTTTTTGGGTGACAAATATACCCATCGCAGGTACTGTTCCAGGGCCCTGATTTGTGGTTAGGTCTGTCCATTAGTTGTGGGGGAAGGGGGGGTTTGGTTGGGGGAAAACCGAAAGGTTCCATGTTTTTTGGAACCCAAAAACCTTCCGCCAAAATTTTTGTTTTGAAAATTTTCCCCACCCCCACATCCAAAGGAAAACCTCATCGGGGATCCATAAAAGGCAAACACATTTGAAAGTTTTGAATCGCAGGTTTTTAGCAAAAAGGTTTAGACCAGTACAGGGGTTTAAAAATTTTTGAAACCCCCTTTGGGGTGACCCGGGTCAAAAAAAAGGGAAAGAGAATAGTATTCTTCCCCTTTAGGGTAGGTAAAACCCACGATGAAGTCATGGAAACCCAAACCCCAAAGGGGCGAGGGGGGCCCGGGAAAAAGGCTGTAGAAGCCCCCAGGGTAAAGGGAAGTGGAGTCTTCCCATCTAGCACAGATGTCACAAGATGCAAACATACCCCTTTACTTCCTGTGGGAAAATTTGGGGCCACCCCAGAAAAATGGGGAAATAAAAATTCTTGCGTCTTTCCCACTCCCTTGGGGACCCCTAATTTTTGGGAAAAATCATGGGCTAAAACCCCGGGAATCTTCGTCTCACTTTTTCCCGGGGTATATAACGCTGTTTAAGGGGTTTAAACATCTTGTTTTTGGGAGTACCAATTGTACATCATCGGGAGGTTGGGACAGTAGGGTTCGGTGTCTTAGGCCTCTCTTATCTTTTTAAAAGCAAGTCTTTATTATGGTTTACTCCCCCCAAACATTAGAATCGGGAACTTTGGCCCTTTAGGTGGACAAAGTAGGATTTGGAATCCTTGGAGAAAAATTCTTGATAGGGGGCACCCGCCTTCCATTAGGGGATCCTGGCCTGTAAAAGTTTTAAAACAAATTTAAAATTTTTGATTAAAGAAAATACCCAACGACTTGGCGGAGGAATAGACCCCTTGGCCGCCTCTAACAAATTTTAAAAATTAGGGGTTTGTTCAGTAAGAACAATTATTTGCTGGGGGGGTTCCCTTTGAAGATATTGGATACCCCTTTCCCCTTAAAAAGGCTCCCAACAATAGTAAAAAAGTTTTTTCCCCCCCACTTTCATAATTCTTCTCACCCAGATGAATAAACGTGGGGGGAGAAAAATCCCACAAGGATTTTGTAAAATTTTTTGTCTCCCGTTTTGGGGAGCCCAGAATACCCCTACAGCACAGTCGGAAGCTCCACTTCCAAAATTGAAGGCGAGTTTGGGTCAGGTTAAAACTTTTTTCAGGGGGCTGTGGGTGAACTTGAAATTTAAAGGGGGAAGGATTTGTGCTTGGGGACCAAACAAAAGCATTTTTCTTCTTAGTAAAACTGTTGTGATGGGAGAAATTTTTTTCCGAAAAATTTCCTTGATGAAGCGCTAAAGAATTTGGGCCAAAAACCAAATGAAAATTTTTGGACATTTTTTAATTTTTTCTGGGATTGGCCCAAGTCTATTTTTGGGCCTTTGATCTTACTAAGTCCTTCTGTGGCCATGGGGGGAAATTATAAAACCCAAAGGGAAATTTGGGATTTGGTTGTTGAAAAAAAACATTTTTCAATCTTAATGAAAGGAGTTGGTTCCCCTTTAAAACCCCCTCCAGAAAAACCCTTAAACATGTCTCGGGGGTTTTTATCCATTGAGTTGGGGGAAAATCGGGTTATCGTCCCAGATAGATACAAAAACCCTGGTCCAAGAGGTCTCGGGAAAAGTCATTGACGGGGGTTTTTGAAAGGTGGAAACAGGGGCTTTAAAAAAGGCCAAAAAGGCCCCAAAAACACAAAAAATTAAAAGGGCCCGTAACGTGCCCAAAAAACCCCCGGGTTTTCCCTTTCTTTCCCCGGGGTCTGATACGGACCAAGTTATGGGCGCCCCGAAGATCAAATTTTGGGAAAAAAATTCTTCGATGTCGAAACTCTTTCCAGTAGCTCGGGGGATCAAGGGTTTAAGGGATAAGGGTTTTTTTGATGGTTAAATCTTTTAAGTTCTCTGTAATCAATAAAAGGGGTCTTAAGGAACCGTCCTTTTTTTTTAACAAAGAAAGGGGGAAGGCCCCGCGGGGAGGAAGATGGGCGGTAAACCCTTTTTTGGGCCAATTTTTTTTCTATGTACCCCTTGAGGGTTTTTAAAATTCAGGACCTGCCAAAGGGTAAAATTTTTCCCTTTTGGGTATAGGTGAACCTGGGGGGCAAGTCTATGGGGCAATCATGGGGTCGGTGTGGGGGAAACCGGGCTGGGATTTTGTTTGCTGAGAAGTCTGCCCAAAATTCCCCTGTATTCCGAGGGTAGCTCTAATATTTTGTTGTCTTGGGGCGGGTCTTTTGGGGGCCCGTTCAGAAAATGACTGAGGAAAGGACATCCCCTTTGGGGGAAACTTATCTCCTTTGGTTTTCCCCGGGTTTATAACTGGGTTCTGTGCTTGCAGCCACGGTAAACCTAAGGTTTACAGGGAAGGATGGGGGAAAAAAAATCAGTAGGAAAGACAGGTTTCACGAATGGGGATGTTATAATTTCTCAATGGTTTCCCGTCTCTTTGGCCACTGGCCCGGGGTTCAGTGGAGATTTTCCAAACTACAGTTTCCCTTAAAAACGGGGGAGAGTTTTTCTGGGTTTTTAAACCCCTTTCCCTTTTGAGGGAAAGGACAGGTCCATGAAATTTTCCAAATCGCCCCCCCAAATTTTAACCCTAGTGAGGGTAGTACCCATTGAGAGTTAACAGGAATTGATGGGAAAAGGGAAACAATGAGAGGGCTTTGTTCTCTTTCTTTAATATGGGTTGGGCCCCTGAGAAAATGGAATGGGCAACTGCTTTTTTCAGATAACTTTTGGGCTCTTTAAGGCAAAAGGATTCTTCATCTGAGGAGCAATCCATGATGGGTGCCACCCAAAAACCGTGGGCGGGTAGGGCAGTTTTTAAGGAAGTTTGGTTTAGGGCTTTCCACAATAGAAGCATTTGACTTTTCCCCCCAAACCAGGGGCTCCCTTTTTTCCGTTGCCCTCACGCTTTAAAAAAGGGAATCGACTTGCATAGGCCCCAATTTCCCGACTCTCTGTGGATCTTCTTGCGGTGCCTTGGGAAAGCTGAAGGGACGTCACGAGGGATGACTTGGTATCGAATATCTTAGGTGTAGCCCAACTTCTACTGTCGTCCGCTTCAGACTGTCGGGTATCGATTCGGGATGCAGTGATTAATGAAGGCATCAAAACCCCTAAAAAGGGGCTTCTGCCACGGGGGCAAGTTTCATCCTTTACTGCATGCAGGGACTGGGACAGGCATTTTGGTGACCTAGTGAGAGTTCAGCCATTGGCGCCCCCCCTCCCCTCGCTCTCAAAATAATACCCCCCACCACAAACACACACTTTTTCCTCATCGCCCTGCGCCCAGGTCCTGTCACTTATTTTACTGCCGATTCCACATAGCTACCGTCACATCTCCACAGCCGTCACTTTGGGGCCAAACCAAATTTGATAAAAAAAAATTCTTTTTTTTCCCACACCAGAGCCGTGACAAATTTGGCATTTTCATAAATCACTCCCCTCGTATGACCAAGTTGTAATACCCCTAAATAACAGTCACTACAATAATCCTCTACACATGGAGCAAAATCTACCAGACGTATTGTTTTAAAAACACTCCTACAAAACCAAAAAACCCAAAAAATATTTACTTTAAAGGCTCAAATAATTCCCGCCAGCCCTTTAACCGAAAAACCCACCCCCACTGTATCCCGTGTACACGGGCTCTGAAGGGAAAATTTTCCACCGCCTACAGTGCAGTGGGTAGATATAGTTTTAATGTCTCTGCGAAATTAAGTTTCACTGCAGTTAATTTGTGACTCACCGGAGACTTTTTTTGAGCGGGCGTTCACTTTTCCTTTTTTTTCCATCGGTTCAACCCTTATGTGTTGCTCCCGGCCAAAACTCGTCCCTGGGATTTGGAACAAATATCTTAGTTTCACATTTCCAGTAAAACCTTAATTATAGGTAATAAGTCCCTTAGTCGAAGGTTTTAGTTTTGCCTCTCAGTCGGCAGGTATTTAGAATTGTCCCTTTGACAGGTAGGGGATATAAATATAGGGGCCCCTCAGGCGGTAATGTAGGGGCTCAGGGAATTATTAGCTAGGGGTTCAGGCGGGGGGGTTTTGGGGGCTAGGCGGCGTAGGGGCCAAGGCAGGCGTTGGGGGCCCCGGGGGGCGTTAAGGGGCCACAGGGGGGTATGGGGGCAAGGAAGGGCGTATGGGGGGGTCGGGAGGGTTTGGGGGTCGGAGGGTTTTTGGGGGGCCCCAAGCAGGCTTGGGGGTTCAGGTAGGCGTTTTGGGGGCCACAGGAGGCATTGGGGGCCCCAAGGGAGGGTATGGGGCTCAGGCAGGCGAAAAAAAATTATGGGGGCCAAAGGAGGCTAGGGGGGCCACAGGAGGCATATAGGGCCACAGGCAGGCATATGGGGCCACAGGGCCCTATGGGGGACCTCAGGAGGCGTTTTTTGGGGCTCAGGCAGGGTTATGGGGGCACCGGGAGGCTATAGGGGCACCCGGCAAAGGGTATAGGGGCCCCCAGGAAAGGTATTTAGGGGGCCGCAGGCGGCATTATGGGGGGACAGGCAGGTTTTAGGGGGCCAAAAGGAGGGTAGGGGGCCAGGGAGAATAAGGGGGCCCCAAGGGAGGGATTGGGGGGCCCCAGGCAGATTAGGGGGCCCAGGCAGGCATTTTGAGGGGGCCCCAGGCAGGATATGGGGGCCCGGAGAATATGGGGGCCCCAGGCAGGCATTATAGGGGGCCGCAGGCAGGCATTTGGGGGCCGCAGGGGGTATAGGGGGCCCCCGGCGGGTTTTGGGGGCCGCAGGGAGTATAGGGGGCCCCAGGCAGGCATTATAGGGGGCCCCAGGGAGGCATTAAGGGGGCCCCGGGGAGAATAAGGGGGGCCCAGGCAGGCATTTTTTAGGGGGCCCCGGCAGGCATTATGGGGCCCCAGGGAGAAATTGGGGGCGCAGGGGGATATAGGGGGCCACGGGGGTATTGGGGGGCCACAGGAGGGATTTTAGGGGGC
This sequence comes from Phyllomedusa bahiana, assembly GCA_025379985.1. NCBI lineage: Eukaryota > Metazoa > Chordata > Amphibia > Anura > Hylidae > Phyllomedusa > Phyllomedusa bahiana. The sequence goes on from JAODAL010005257.1 coordinate 142,593, forward strand.
CCCAGGCGGGAGAAAAAGGGGGCCCCGGGGAGGCATTTAGGTGGGCCCCAAGGCAGGGATTATGGGGCCCAGGAGGCTTATGGGGGCCCCAGGAGGCTTATAGGGGGGCCCCCAGGCAGGGATTAAGGGGGCGCGGAGGATTTGGGGGCAAGGGGCTTATGGGGCCCGGCAAGCTTATGGGGGGCACAGGCGGCATATGGGGGCCGCAGGGGGTATAGGGGGCCGCAGGGGGGTATAGGGGGCCCCAGGAGCATTTGGGGGGGCCCCGGCAGGCATTTAGGGGCCCCAGGCGGGTATAGGGGGGCCAAGGGGATTGGGGGCCAAGGCAGAATATAGGGGGCCACAGGCAGGACTTAAAAAACAACATTTAATATTCCCAATTCCCGGGCGCGCCTCCTTTTGTCCCTTCAGCCCCCGCGCTCCCCGGGCAGCCCCCCGGGCGGGGAACCCCCCCTTGACGCGTGTGCGCCGGGAGAGGGGCAGGTCGCGATGACTAGTCATTGCGACGCTGCCGGCTGAGGGGCACGGGGCCGCGGGGGTCCCTCAGCGCTATGAGGACCCGGTGGTCCCGCTGTGTCGGCCCTGCAGCTCACCGAGGATCCAGCGATCCTCCGGGGAGCGGGTCTGACACTGTCTGCGGGGCAGGGAGCGCTCGCTCTCTGCTCCGCAGAAGCGGTCACAGAGACCGCCGGCGCTTCAGGCCCACGGCAGCGGCCTGGAGCCCGGCGAGGGTCGGGGCCCTGACGGCGCCCCTTAGGGATAGGCTGAGGTAGGCGCCCTAGGCGGTCGCCTACCTTGGCCTACCCGTCGTCCCGGCCTGACTGCACTGCATAGTCCTTTCCTAAAAAAAAGACAATTTCGCTGCGTCATTCCAGTTGGTGTCGACTGCCCACCTCTTGAACTCCATGGCATACTCAGCAACTGGGCGTTTGCCTTGGCGCAAGGATAGTATTGCAGCTTCAGCAGTAGCACCGCGATTGGGGTCGTCAAACATCTGACTCATGGCGTCGATGAACTCTTCCAGGTGATTCAGCCGGGCGTCTTGAGTTTCAATTAAAGGGCTAGCCCATGCAATGGCTTTGTGTGTCAGCAGCATAATGATACACAGGACCTTCGATCTGTCGGTAGGAAATTGCGCAGGGTTTGCGTCAAAGTATAGCCTACATTGATTTAGGAAACCCCGGAATTTGTCGCGATCTCCGCCGAATCTGAAGGGTGGCAATTTCGGGCTCATGACAGGCACCGAAGTGGGTGGTCCAGAGGCTTGACTCTCCAGGTGGACCATCCGGTCGGATAATGCGTGCACCGTTTCGCGTAGTTCCTGAATCGCTTGTCCATACACTTGGATATTATGGCCAGTCTGGCCTTCATAAGCATCACATTTGACTTTCAATGCTTGCATCTCAGTGCGCATGTTAGCCATAGCAGTCTGAAGCTGTTTGATGCGAGCTTCCGGACTTCCAGCCCCAGCGGACTCCATTTTGAGGCTTGAGTATCCTGTCACGATACTAGTGGATACAGCTGGAATCCAATGGCTAGGACTGGCTTGAACACAGCGAAGACCAATGCAGACTGGAACAGGAGGCAGCAGAGATGTAGACTGGATCCTAGGCAAAGTCAGGAGGAGCACAGAAGAATGACACGTAGGTATCAGAAGTTTGCAGGGTAAACCGCAAAGGTGAGGAACTAACGGGAATGCAAGTTCCAGGCTAGAGGACTGCACAGCAGGAGCTTAAACACAATACTCAAGCAATGAGCAACAGGCTTGAGGAGTTTATATATGCTGACAAACAGGAAACAGGAAACAAGATGGCACCCAGCTGAGACACGATCCACCATCTTGACTGAGGGCAAACACAGTAAACAAGTTCCAAGTCATAGCAGGAGATTCCTGACAACTACAATACCCAGAAAGATTAGCAACGTTAGAGTTATTTAGTTTAGAGAAAAGACGGCTTCGGGGGGACATAATAAATATGTTTAAATACATCAAAGGTCAATATAGAAATCTCTCCCAAGATTTATTTATACCCAGGGCTGTATCTAGAACAAGGAAGCTTCCTCTACGTCTTGAGGAACGAAAGTTTCTACATAAACATAGAAAGGGATTCTTTACTGTAAGAGCAGTGAGACTATGGAATTCTCTGCCAGAGGGACTTGTCATGGTGATTAAAATAACAGAGTTCAAAAAGGGTTTGGATACATTTCTGGAGCGTAATAATTTTAACAAGTTATAGTGTCTAGGATTCTAGAGGGGGTCATTGATCCAGGAATTTTCCGATTTGCCAGTTTTGGAGTCGGGAAGAAACTTTTCCCTAAATGAGGACAATTGGGCTTCTACCTCATTGGGGGTTTTTGCCTTCCTCTGGATCAACACCTTAGCACAACAGGCTGAACTGGATGGACGTCTTGTCTTTTTTCGGCCTTACAAACTATGAAACTATGGTAGTGGGAGTGTCGTGTTTTGGGGCTGCATGGGTGCTGCTGGATGTGGGGAGCTACAGCTCATTGATGGAACCATGAATGCCACCTTGTGTTGTAACATACTGAAGCAGAGAATGATCCCCTCCGTTTGGAAACTGGGCCACAGGGTAGTATTCCAATATGATAACGACTACATAACAGAAAGGGAAAAGTTTTTTAAAAAATAACATTTATTAGAAAAATATTGAAATTAAGGCCTCAATAAATAATATAATACACCAACGAAAAAAAGGTGAAAAGCTTACCCTATTGCATCCTAATACCCTAAACAAAAATGTCTCTAGACTTCCAAAAATTGGGATATTCGCCCCTATAAGGGCGTTCCCGTCCAGAACATCACCCTTAAACTAGATAAAACCCTAGTATTCACTCATAACAACCTGTCCCAACATGTTTAAATCTTCCCCGCATAACATAAAAATCTCCTCAGGGGACTATCTTGAGGGGAAAAAGAGGGTATATTTGACGCACAAATATGTACAATGTTAGATAAAATAAAATCTTAATATATATCAATCAGCAGGAGGGTTATAAATATCAACTTAATTCAAGACAAATAACATCTACATAATTTATCTCGACAAATAAATGATAGGTGATAAATATCAGATGCATTTAGGGAGTACTCAATAATTTTAGAGTTCCACATACATGGAGGATTCAAGAATATCCCCAAAAATAATTGTATTAGAACAATATCTCTTAACACTTGGACTCCTTGCATAATTAGTAGCAGTCCCTACCTTCAGTCCGGGTACCAAAGTCCCAATAAGGGGAACCAAACCACTCCTTAGTTTTTCACAGAAGATAATACAATGTCTGTGTGTTGTGGATAGCATCTCTCATTGAATCCCCCGACGT